>QVIK01000267.1:0-62543 GCA_003957845.1 Oidium heveae
GGGTTATAGAAAAATATAAACTTATTTTGGTAATTGTTTATGTGCGGTGTCCATAATACTCTTAGACTTTAACACCTCCACATTCTTTAGCTCGCGCATTTAAATCAATCCCCCTTTCGGTGTCCACGTCAATAGATCATCACTATCTATATTGTATAGAAATGTCTCACTCCTTTGCCATTTAATATCATTCAAATTACATACAAAGATTTTATAACTTTTATTCGCTATGAAAAAGAAATCATTGGGTATCTGGGGCTGCATCTATGGCGGCGCGCCGATTGCAAGTCCGAGTGTTATGTCCTACTTCCTGACATATTCGGCAGCGTCGCTGCAAAGATTGCTACTGCTGCTTCCATATATTCGAACGCTGACGGTTGCCGTCGTGTAGATCCAGAGGGTCTCACACGCCCCTGTATGCGAGCTGGATTTTCTAAAGGAATGACGATTGGCCCATCGATTAAGTGGTCAATCATAAGACGCTTACGTGCTGCTGACGGTTCATTAGCATACTCTTCGCGGTACGTGGTTATGGCAAGCATTAGTTTGTTGTTAAATATCATACTAAGGTAAGGAAGTGCAAATTGATACCTTGTGGTATCGACCTCTAGGGATATATATGATGGGTTGGCAGTTGGCTCTACAGGCATGTGCAGCCACCAATGGTGGTTAAAGTCGTCAACGGAAAGTGGTCGTTATACATGCAGTAAAAAGTCGTGCGCACAATGATAATCCATCGTTCATTTGGTAAGGCCGTACCAAGTGGTAGCGAGGTTGCTCATTCTGTATTGCTTGAATGCACCTTGAAGCCCAGCAAGCGAAATCTTTCCGGCGCATGCCGCGAACCGAGCCAAGATTAGTATCCGTTACTACACGTTCACGGGCATGCTGTTGTATGATGACGGTAAGCTACCCTTCGCATGCAAGCTTAATTGCTGTATCCACGGATAAAAGGCCGCCCGTTGATATCACAATCAATTTTCTTAAAGCTGCATGGACACTTTCCACCCGTGATGTTGTCGTATGCCCAAAGTGAAGAGCACCACGTAACCAAGCGCTGACAAAGCGATCCTTGTACTGCAGCCAAGTTGTTGTTAGATAATCCATGACGCCTGCTGGTACCATCTCTTACAATTGCTGAACTTGAAAATCGTACTCGGTTTCCGTTGGGGCGTTCATCAGTTAATTCCACACTGCCGTAAATTCATCATATGACTCGATTGTTGCGAATGCACTTCTTTGCTTGGCAAGAATGTTTTTATTGATGTGCCAGCGGCACAAAAGAGCTCTGCTTTGTGGGAAAATTTCAGCGAGCGCATTCATCTAAGCTAGCTCCCGGTCTGTCACAAAAGTCGGTCGTGTAAAGCCAAACCCTATGAACAGTTCAGCCAACTTTCTGAGAGCCCATCGGTAATCATCAATTGCTTGTTGCTGGAGAAAACAGTAGCAGAGTGTGGATGTATGGTTTTTCGAAGTAATACCAACGATATGCAGCAAAGGAAGGCCATATCGATTTGTTTTGAAGATTGAATCCAGCAACCAGATCTTGCCTCGGCTATACCATTTACAAATCTCTTTTACGGAAGTCGATAAGATGAACAAATGGGTCAACCAGTTTTCATTATCTTGTTTATAATGGTGGACTGTTTGAGCGATTGCAAGTTGCTCCAGTAATCCTTGCAGCGGTGTGCGCTCCGCCAGCGTAATAAGTCTGTTTATCCTACGCGCGTTGTACAAGTCTATGTGTGTATTGCGAACTGTTGGAACTACCAAGTCATGTGACTATTCCTTAAATATAGATCGCGTGTTTGGCGTTCCATTGATTTGCTTATGCAATTACTCACTGCACGCGATTCCTATGTTAATAACTCGAAAGATAGAAGCTTAGAAGAGAAGAATAAACAATACATATATTTCCTTATCATACCGGTAAATTGGACCGACACGAACCAACGATGATTTTTGAAAAAACTACTGCTCCATCGTTTGATCCCAATAGCCATTTAATTGCCTCATGCGGACTCCGTTTTCCAATTTCTTTATATGCCAATGCCCTTGTCTAGCGACAATGATGTTGATGTGTCGAAGAGTACGTTGGAAACTGATATGCGTAGGGTATTGATGAAACTCGTGAGCACTTTTGTCTAGTTCCAAAAGAATTTGACTTTGTAGTGACTAGATTTCTTATGTACAGGGAAAAAAGTCGCTATCAATCTCATTTTTATGCTTTTTTTTGCTTTTTTTTCATTGGAAATCTTGCAGACTCGACCTGAATTGGTTACCATGTTTAAGTGATGCAGAAGGGGTATCAATTCCTCGATACCTTTGAGACTAACTCAAAGTGTTGGAGAAAATAGGCTGAGTTACAGCGATGTTGTGTGTTTCTTTATACCCAAATCGTCTGCAGCTTTTGCGTCACTAAAGCCTCATCTCTTGTATTCAGCCAGAGCTCTTTTTTTTTTCAACTATGCTAAGCTATCGTGATGGTCCGATAGATAGTTTTTTCAGGCATATTTGAATGGTAAGGTTGCGAGCTGCACAATGGAGCTACATGAAGTGGAAAGGATGGGAATGCTGTCTTTCAAGAAGAACCCCCGGTTTTTTGGAAATGCTCGAAGCTCTTTTACAAGAGTGCTGTTTATATTTCACTTGATTATTTTCAATCATTATATCATACTCTTGTAATCTAGTAAGCAAAGTGAGCACTCTGGAAATTCACTCTTCAGTAAACTCAGTGATATTTTTCCCAGTATTCTGATTTTATTGGTTACCTGTCTAAGCTTACAACCTCAATTTTTTTCAATAATTTTGGGCTGAAAACTGTAGGCTCTTATTGCATGATAAGGAAATAATCAAAAAATCTGAATATAAGTGGGATTAATGACCTGCCAATATGACGAGAAGTCCAAATGATTAATACGGTCTTTAGTAACTAAGAGCGCATCATTTCACTAACCATTCAATTTTGAAATTTGTTAAATTATTATGTTTACAAAATTATTCTTTTAATCATTATCTCCGTTGCATCTCGTATAAGATTAAAACCAAGTAATAGAAAGGTGACAAGCTTATTAGTTCTATGAATTCTAGCAGCTTTTGGTTATCGACAGTTCATCGTTATATATCCTTTAAGTCTAATATCCATTCCATTTACCCGTCAAAATTCTTTGGGGGTTAAAACCCGAGTTATTGCTCTCGTTGATAGGGTAGTGAGAATCACCGCCGGAAATCTGAATATGAGAAATTGGCACAAGCTTATGGCAAGCGTAATCAAGTTAAATATTTTCAGATCAGCAAGAGCACCACTCTTTTTTGCAACAATAAATTGGAATATATATCTTATGTAGTAGTGGCAAGGTTAATAAGATAAACCACAACAAACGCTTTTGTTTACCCTCCCGACACGGTCATGAGATCAAACGAAAAATAAGACAATGATATCCTTACAGCTATGGACTTTGTAAGACCATTGCTTCAGTCACGAATCTCAGCAATCAATTAATAGTTCCTACAGTGGTCACGCTTGTTAGCAGGAACTCCTCTTGCATCAACTGACAAAACTACGTCAAGAAGCCCGGATAAGCGGTTAGCAAGTTTCAAAAAAGAATACTTTCAACTTCTTTCGGTATTTAAATGTAAAGAATAAATGTAATCGATCTAACTTTAGTCTAGCATATAAAACTAGGACTTTCGAATATACTGGCAGACTATGAATCTGCAGAAACTATTCGAACTAGCTTGCAGGAACTCACTTCTATTCTGAGCGATGAGTCAAGGCGACCATCGCCGCATCCTTGTATATCATTTGCGTCTTCAGAAAAGATTTATGTTCAGATTGAGAAAATAGCCATTCTATCATGCAACGAAGGAATTATCCGTGAGAGTGTTGCTATTTTTGCAACCCTTATTGAAAGTGAAGAAGAAGACTTTGTCGAAAATCATGTATTCTCAAGAAGCTTGATGAGATTACTAGTGCAGATCACAGGAGCAAATAGCATAAGATTAGGATCAGATACGGAAGTTGAAGTAGTTGAACTGGCGTTCAATATAACAACAAAGATACGACTGGATCCAAATATACTCCCAGCATGGTTCGCGTCTCAGTCCAGTAATAAGATTTCGGAGAAAGGATTAGGGCTACTAGAAAAGTTTACGGGAAAGACAAACAAAGAAGATTTTCCTCTCTTTTATCTCTTAATCGATTACATACATCATGAAGGACGGATCGGCGACTTTGCACGGACAGGCTTATTATATATTATCGAGGCTGCTTCGAACTCAGTTGAATTGGAGCAATGGATTGTAGAGAGTGATCTGGCAACTCTTATGGCTACAGGACTAGGAGCATTGTACAGTCAATTAAGTCGGAAGTTAGTTATTGATTATCCTGACGAGGAATTAGCTCCAGTCTTAGCCCTATCGGACTATCAACATCCCATTACAAATTCAGAAATTGTCAGCTCCTCATCAAATGAATTTCTTTTGCAAATAGAGACATTTCTTTCTCACTTAGTGTTTTGGCAGGACGTTCTGAATCACTGCAAGTCAACAGAAATTAAACAAACCCTTCTTGATCATTTTCAAGTCATATTTTTACAACAACTTTTGTATCCCTCTCTTCTTGAATCGTCAGATCTTGATGGAGGGTCATCTGTGGCAGTTCTTACTTATCTACGACGTATTTTGGAAGCTTTAGAGCACACAGACATGATTCATCTAATTTTGCATTATCTTCTTGCCTTACCTGATTTAGCCCCTAGTTCGTCAAATGCTCGAGTATCTATGAGTGCTGCAAGACAAAGAAAATCAGTTGACCTTGCAACACTAATGGCAGCGCAAGTTGAAGTAAAGCCAAGTCCAGTACTCTACAATTTGGTTGATCTAATCCACGGAAGTCTTACGTCCCCCAAAAAAGAGACTATTTCTGTCACACTGCAATTGATCTCTGTGATTTTAAAAAAGCATCATCGTTATGCTGTTACAACCCTTTTTCGAACAAGTCAGATTCTCTCTGGTAGGCCGCCGAGAACGATTGGGGCCCACAATGGAATAATGCGTTTTTTACTTGGACTTGCGGGTCAAATTGGAGGAGACTTCAATATTCTTGATGGAATCTACCATAATCATGTGAAAGACTGCATGAATATTTTAGAATGCCACTCATGCTCGGTTACAATGATATATCCGCAGGTTGCCACTAACCTTCCGAAGATTACTGGAGCACATGCAACAATTCCTGGTGCTCCTCGTGACATACGTTTACATACTCTTAGAACTGATGATCCCATACTTCAAATAATTGTTGAAATGCTTGGGACTTTCCTTATAAATTCCATAGAGATAAATCTTTCTTTAACAGCAACAATCATTGACTTAGCTACTTGTGGATATATGCGTATCGATGGATGGCTTCTCCCAGATTTATCAAACTCTACCCATGAGCAAGATGATAGTATAAGCGAGAGCATGTCTAAGTCTATATTGGTTGATCCAATAGAAGCCCAAGAAGAGGCTCAAATTAGGTCTTTGGAGTTAGCGCGCCAAATACCAATATGGACTGAGTCACAGATTCCTGCAGTTCTTAATGTACTAAGTAAGGTAATAGAGCAAGTAGGCGTTTACAAAGCAGAGATTCCGCGATTTGATGAACTCCTTCAACAACGCCGACAAGCATTTTTAACCGCTTCTACTCCAACCACCACAACAAATATTATTCACCAACAGCAATACAAATCTAGTGTTGATTTTAACTCGCATTCTTCTCCCCGTCCACATAGTGCTTTCGATTCTCTGGCACAGCGAATATTTTCTGAACGTACTACACCTATACGATCAAAGTCACCTAGGGGTCGCATAAACCAAGATCGTAATCAAAAACTGGTTGCCAATCCCGAATCGATAAATCCCAGTGGGTCACGTAGTACTTCTGCTATACCAGTAATTACTAGGGGCCGTGAGACATTACAAACTAGCAACTCAGATACTTATTTATCAAGCTACACAGGAAAGACTGAAATTATCACCAGAAACAGTGGAGTACATATAAATCAAGCTGAAGCTTTCTTGGCTGAAGACCAGTCTATTATGACAAAAAAGGTAATCTTACCGGTAGCAGATAGTAGGAAAGTACTGTGGGAATCTCCAAATACTGAAGATGAGGAAAAGAAATATCCTATAGATCAGAAGAAAGAAAATAATCATACAGGGGATGATGGTACAATTAATAATCAGGAAGAGACGGAACACCAAAAATTTGTTAGCGTCAACCATCTTCTCACCAATGTAATAATAGCTCAGGAATTTCTACTTGAATTAGCAGCTTTAGTACAGGTGAGAGCTAGCCTATTTGGAGAGGTTAGCTTTGGATAGATAAGAAGGCGTCTTAGTTAGGTAATGATTTTGCGAGTATATCTGGCTTAAACCTATGCGGTATTTAGATCAATTCCCGGAATTTGAGTCAATAGTTCGGTCGGACTCTAAAAATCTGATGCAACATGAAAGCGGATTGAGTTGCTCTTAGAAGGATATAAAAAATTTGAAAATCAGATATGACACTGATATCAGTCACTTAATTTCAAGAATTAAGTTAAAAAAATATAAGACTGAGATGTGTGGTATATAACTAATACTACTAGTATATGCCGTCAGCGTCATAAAAAATCACAAGTTTTTCTGGAAAACCCTTGATATGAAGTATCTTACTTTGAACAAAAACTGTTTAATTGGAGTTAGTCTATTTATTAAGTTCATCCGGTTTTATGAAGAATCAAAAAAGATTATAGGAAATATGGATATTACTCGCTCTCAATCGATCAATATCATTGAACTCTACATATAATGAATATGTTCTTCTCTGGCTATCATGCTCCAGTCCCCCCTTTCAAGTCCCTTATATAACAATGACTATCAATAACCACCATTTAGTAAAGCTTTACTTTACCTTCTCGAACGGAAAATTTCAAGGTATATCACGGCTCCAAAAAGATGGGCAATTAGCATTTAATAATGAAACAGTTATTTGTTTATTTATTTTTCTTTCCAGGGAAAGATTTTAGCGTCTAAGGTAAAAAGAATTCAAGATAGATAAATGTCCAACCAAAATAAACAAAAAGAATATATTTCTTGAAGCCAGTTTTTATCATTTATTTCTTCACGCCTTTTTTCCTCTTGGGAATTAGTACCTAATCACATGAAACACACAGGATATGGTTGCAGAATTTCTATTAACAGGATCACGTTTGAAGCAGATCCCCTCTCTTTTGCTGTTGAAATTTCACAGAGTGGTGTTATTTTTTGGCTATTACTTTTTCATGAATTCTTCAAGGAAATTTAATGTGAGGGTTTTGTTATACAGCCACAAACAACCTTGATATTCGGTATTGAACTATCCCTTTTATTTTCTTTGAAAGTGAGTGTAAGAGTATTTATCCGTAATGATATGCCTAGACGAGTCACTAGCAATAAGGTATATTTTGTTACGAGGATAATAACTTCTAAATGCGCTGTGAGCTACTCAGATGTTTCTGTATGAACTTAGAGGCAGAGAGCCATCAGATGGATTGTCCCTGGAAATGCGACGAGAAGATGAAAATAATCCATTCAGCCCATTAAAATATATCTTCTGGTACTCTTCGTAGATTATAAATATGCTTAAAAGTTACCACGAGGTTTCATCATTCGACACAACCTATAAAGTCATCGATTCAACTTACCTCTTCTACAGTGTATGGGTGTGACTTCTTACAACTCCAACTTCTATTCTTTCTTCTTTCTTCTCTCTCTGATTAAATAAAGACCTCTTTCTAATGCGCTTCGGCTTAATTCAACAAACTTCGACGCATGCATGCATGCAAGTAAAAAACCTTCAGTGATCTAGATCAATCTTGACAAAAGCTTTCAGAAGGCTTGAAAAATACCGCGTATTTTCAATCATATCAATATTATGAATCTCTGGCTTCTGAAAACAAGTGTCAATATCTTTTGGGCTCTGATAGTAGGAAGTAACGACGATGTCGCAATATGAGACAACGATACGAATCTAACTATTTAAAATAACAAAAAATATTTAGGATTAAGCTTGAAGTTGATGAACTTTTGGTGTTGCAAGTTCATGGAATGATGTAAACTTTGAACGTATGTGTCTCCGTTGCCAGTTTCTAGTGAACACAACTTCGCTCTAATACGTAAATAGCAAACGACTTCATTAATCTACAGTGGGTCACACAATGTTCGAATACGCATGTTACTATGCATACGACTAACTATAACTCAACAATAACGTATCGTAAAATGATATTAGTCCATGTACATGAATTTTAAATCGCTTCTCTATTGCGGCAATAATTTTTTTTAATGAAAATAAAGAAATATTGTACATTTAGTGAGGTCGAGGCATTTCCGAGGCATTTGAGCGCGAGATTTTAAACCCCGGTAGCATGAATACTCATCAATCTCTAGCATAGCCTCAAACCAACTGAAAACCTTATTGTTACAGCCTATTTACAAATTGATATTGATCTACTTTCATCTCACAACATTTTATCCAAGACATTTTTTGATTTTTCCAAAATGATAGCGCTTTCACAAGAAATAAATATCTTCGATCAGCACCTTGCTCAACAAGGGGTTCAAAGTGACAGAGATCGCCGACATTCTGAACAATGCTAATTCTATGATAATAAAATACTGTAGTTCAATTTCAAATCAAACTTCGAAGCTGTTGTGGGGACGACCGCGCAAGCTAACGTCTCGAGATAAGCGAGCTCTAAGCCGTCTGGTAGCAAATGGCGGAAGTAAAACAGTAGTAGAAGCGACCAAAATACTGAATTTAGATAGAGAAGACAAAGTTCCCATTGTGACTGTCAGATGGGCTCTTAATGAACAAGCTTTAAGGGGTGGGGGGGGAGTTGTCAAACCAAGTCTTAAAACCGCTCGCTCAAAAAGATCGAATGCCTCGGAAATGCCAAGACCTTATCAAATGTACAATATTTCTTTATTTTCATTAAAAAAAAAAAATTATCACCGCTATAGAGAAACAATTTAGAATTCATATAAATGCATAAATATCATTTACTTAATGATGCGTTATTGTTGAGTTATAGTTAGTCGTATGCATAGTAACATGCGTATTCGAACATTTTGTGACTTACTGTAATTGGTTAATAGAATGAGCTAGTACTGACTTCGTTTCTATATCTAAATATTATTATCACATGAATAAGCCCCACTATTCAGTTTCCCGCTCAACAGCGCATTATTTACTAAATAGATAATTATCATCATGACTGGTTTCACTTTTAACTTATTTTCTTTACCAGTATTTATTTCTACTTAAATTGGTAAGCTTGTTAGTTATACACGTAAAGTCAAAATATTGATTAATTTGCCGCGTTTATTTTCCTCCATCTAGAAACCCAATTTAATCAACATGTCACGTATTATTTTCCCAAGCGAACTTTCTGAGACATTTGATACTGTATGTGAGAATATGAAACTCTACATATCTTTAGAAAATTAAGATACTGTTGAATTTTGGACAGAGCTCAAAGAGATGGATGACAAGTTGATGGAAGAGAGAGTATGGAAAACTATCGACGAGATCTTTAGATCTTGTCCAGAATGCGTGGCGAGTTTTGACTAATGACTTTGCTAACCAGAAATCACTCATAGAGCATCCAGAGGAAACCTAGCCAGTATTCGCACAGCAATTCGTTGAGTATGCTATAAGGTGACATCGAAATTTTGGAGTGGCAGTAACGAGTAACGCTATGAGTGGACTCCCAGCATAGATCCCTTATATCTGGTCGGACAAATAGATTGGCAAACTTAATTGGCATATGTGATGCAATATAAGAGATCATGCATCAACAGAAAGAAATTTTTAGGTAAAAAAGGTAAACTCTTTGTCATAACGTTCTGAGCCCTTCAAAAAGTATATCATATTACAATTCCTCAACAAAATTATCATACTCTAAGGAATCAATTTAATTGCGCGGCAACTGAAGCAAATTGATTAGGAGCAAAATACTGGAAGTCAATCAGTTTGCTCCACGAATTTTTCAAAGCAGTACGGTCTTCCATGGATACAAGATTGCTGTTAGCAGATTGTGATAGGTACTGGTTTATCGTTCAGAATAAGCAACTAACTGATGAAGAGATTCAATGACGGAGAGATAGAGATCCCTTAGTGCCTCCTTCAAGAAAAAGGAATAATAAAGAGGTCTTCGGAACTATTCAGCCAAGTAGATCAATTGAAGCAAGACTAGGGACCAGCACTCATCGAAATTTATCCCTTGTAGAGAATGGGAACGCATTAAGATTGTAGCATCAATTAGTAAAAAAAAGAAAAAAGAAGGCACAGAAAGAAGTTGAGGAGAAACAGAGACAAGACAAGAGCTAGATCTCACGACTCTGATAGCAAGACAATGTAATAATGAAATAAGTGATAAATAATATTGGTGAAGCTCTTGGAACCTCTCAGGAATCTACTCAACAGCAGACGCTATCAAGATTAGCGATTCCGGCCACAAACGCATTCCTATTAATTCCAGAATCTTTCCTGGAATTTAAATCTCCGTTTCACTCTATCCAGGGACCTTTCTTACAGCTCTGGAAGCCAGAAGAGCATTTTGCTGCAAATACGCTGCAAACGTCTTTACATCTACTACCAGAAACATATCTTTCTCAGTGATTTTCCGGTTCATCAAGATTCATATCGTTGGATTTCACCAGCAATTACAAAAATTCAGAGAAAATTAAATAAAAATGGACAGAATGTTTAAGTCTCAAGCATTAAAGTTTGCAAATAATGTGACAAAAAGTATGAATAGCTTAACAACATTGAACTACAACAGAAGATTATTCTGTTGGCCGATAAAATCTCTGGTCATAATGCACTCACACTAGCAGGGATAAATTGTTGTAAGATTAATATTTTTTGTTGTTATTTTAATGAAATGGGTAAATAAACGAATGAGTAGCAAATCAAATTACTGCAGTAGTAATCAGACCCATCGGCTAAGCGAGTTTGGCGCCACATAATCAGTGACTGGTGCCAGAATACCAAACTCGACCTAGGTGCTTTAAAGGCTCCCACGTTGGATCTGTAAAATCTTTCCATCTCACAAGGCCTACTTGACGTTTTCCTCTGCCTCCATTTTTCAGTTCGTGCAAAAAGTGTTTCTTTAATATATTGTTCATCCGATCCTTTGATTGTTGTGATTAGAGGAGACTGTTCGTCGTGGAGCTCTTGACCTGGTAGGAGTTGATCGACATGTAATATTGGAGACATGTCTTTAAGTAGTCCAGTAAGGTTCCATGTCATAAGAGCCCAAATCTTTGCTCACTATATATTTACCCCTTATCCAATCTAGCTTTCTTTTTCGGTCTATCTCTTTCATAATGGTCACAGCTGAGCCAAACTTAGTCACCTACTTTGTACGTTATCTGGTGCCGAGCGTTTTTGAATAGCATCGAATTCTCGGTTTTGTCGTGCGGCTGCCATGGCACTTTGGGAAAATTCTTATATCTCTTGTATACGTGATAAAAAAAGTTCTGCGCGTTTTTCTCCGGGTTACGCCTCTTTACTAACTGGTATAATATCAATTGGCGTAAGATGTTAACAATGTGTTATATAAAATGGACTAAGTTCAGTGGCATTTAGCCTCTTATTCAAGGCTATTTGTGCTGGACGGCGTCACTTAGCCCAACCATTTTGCATATAATTAACATTACCTCGCAAATGCCAAAAAAAAGGAAAAAAGCTCATAATCTGTCTGTACAAAGGTGCATTCGATTATGCCAGTAAGAATTGTCTTCTTCCTCAAATAAAAAGGAAAGGAGTAGACTATAATAATATTGGGCGAGTAAAATCCTTCTGACCGATCGTCGACTTTAATTAGTAGTCGATGGGTAGACGGGAAATACTCAACCAATTCAAACGGGGGTACCTAAAAGGTCTCCAGTATCACCTATTCTATTCGCCATCTAGCTAAGTAGAATTTTCAGTACAGTCGAGACTCTAGTGCTAGGTGTAGAAGCAAAATACTTTGTAGACGATTGTGGTTTAATGGTAGAGGCAGGAAATATTCCGAAAGTGACAGCAAAGCTACAGGAAGCTGGTATGGCAGCAGTAACCTGGGATATTTCAAGACAAAGTTTTGATCTTTGCGAAGGGTGTGGTAAATGGGAGCGGCAAACAGTTAGACACTTGATGATAGATTGTCGAAAATGGCGAAAAGAAAAATGACTAATGTGGTAACAAATAGGGAATGATAATTGATTGGCTGACAATGGAACAGGTATCACGTACCTATTTGCAGATTAAAAGTGCTACTGCCGGGGTATTAAAATTTCCTGAGCAAAGGAAAGTAGAAAGGCAAACATGGGAGTCGAATTAGGATGATGAAAGACAGTAACGTCATGATGTACTGGGTTCGGGGGAAATGGAAGAGATTAGAGATGGAGAGGAGTCGTAAATGTAATAGAAAAAACCGGTTTTGTTTTTGTTTTTGTTTTTGCATCCTACTACGGTTTTAACTTTTTTTTTTCTTTTCTTTTTAATATATCATGAAATTTCGGAATGAGGAGGGAAAATAAGTGGTTACTACCCGAGATACCCAAATGCCTAAAACATTGCCTTTCCAGGCAAAGGCGAGGCTTGGAGATATTAGTCGCCAGAAATGAGGTCAAACAAGAATTAAGATGACTAAATATGACATGCAAGATATATTAATTAAGTGTAGAGATTTATTAGGTAGCATAGATCCATAAAGCTGGATCCACGATAGAATGAATATTTAGGAAAAAAAAAACAAAACATCTGTCTGCATCAACTGACGTGTGAGAAAGTTAGAATTTAATTGAATAATTGAAACACAATGTTCATAATAGAATATTAAATGTTGTGTTTTTGGTATCCAAAGGCCATAATGAATCAACCACCACATATTTTTCTATATATATGGAATAGGATGTAGAAGCTTACGGAAGCAAGGTTAAACATCAGAAGTTATTATTTACAAATTCTTCTTTGTCCAAGGTTATCAATCATTAACTCTCTATCTTCATATCCCTAAAATATAATTTCTCCTCAAGTAGATACTTGGATCAAAATAAAATATATGATTTAAAATTGCCCTCGATTAGGCTATGGAGACGTAAATATTGGACTATTTTGAATTGAGATCATGAGAGCGCTAAAGCAATATTATCATGGTACTATAAATTTCCCTTTCGCAAGTTGAAGAACCATTTGTTGATAAAGCTGTAAGTTTTACATGACATTGCTATTAACCTAAATAAGAATAGGAAGAGCCTCTGGAATTTCGTTTACTATGTATACAAGTAGTTACTCTTAAAAATAGTTAAAATAAAGAGATTTGATGCAACTTTAAAGCATCCAGATAACACAATATTCGAGTTTTTCGAAATATATTTTAATTCGGTGATATCTAATAGCGCACGATCAATATCAAATTGATACGTTGGAAGTCTATAGCATGTCTCTAATCACTTTTTGTACTTAGAATAGCTGGAAATTGTAATTACTTCAAGTAAGTACCATTTTTTAAAATATAAGAGCCACTTTTTAGTTGTCTTTTTTTTCCTATAAAATCTTTTATGATCATCTGATTAGGGTTTCTAAATTTAAATCCAAATCTGTTGTCTAAGTCACTTTTTAAAGTTCTGAGACTTATATATTGAATTTACTTTACTTCAGTATAATGGGGCTTCTCAGTATTAACATCATAACTAGTCATCTGCCATTTCATCAACTTGGAGAAGGCGGAGTCAGGGTTTTTAGAAAGCATGTTGAATGTGCCTGTTTCAGCAACCTTGCCATCTTTCCCGAGCACAATGATGTGATCCGATCTTTTAATAGTAGATAGGCGATGAGCTATTGATATTGTAGTATTTTGACCTTTAAGAAGAATTGCCAGTGCTGAGTTGACAAGGGTTTCTGATTCAGCATCTAGGGCAGAGGTCGCCTCATCAAGAATTAGAATATCTGGGTTTTTGAGAAGAGCTCTTGCAATAGCTATTCGTTGTTTTTGCCCGCCCGAGAGCTGGGCTCCCCGAGCACCGACTGAGGTTTCAAGTTGATCGGGGAAGTCACTTATAAATGTACAATTTGCCTTTTTAGCGGCCGCGACTATTTCAGCGTGAGATGCATGTGGATTACCATAAGCAATATTATCAGCTATGGAGCCGGACATAAGAACGGGTTCTTGTCCTACAATTCCAATCCGTCGACGTAAAGATTTTGCATTCATAGATGAGATATCTACGCCATTAATAGATATTACTCCACTTGTTGGAAGATAAAATCTCAGTAATAAGGATCCAATAGTTGATTTTCCACCTCCACTAGGTCCGACAATGGCAATATTACTACCAGATGGAATTTCAAAATTAAGATCGTCGAATATTTTAACAGCAGGCCGTGTTGGATAAGCAAATTTTACATTTGAAAATTTAATATTACCTTTTGCGGACTCAACTTTGGTTCCGGATGTTGAACAAATTGTTGGCTTTCGATCCTGAAGTTCAAAAAGACGACTAGCCGCACCAACTCCTTTCATTAGCTCAGAATAGAAGCTAGAAAGCCCCATAAGGCTTGAGCCTGCATAAGCAGTATACATGAGAAATGATGTTAGATCACCGATTGTGATAATGCCATTTTTTACCATAGATCCTCCTGAGTACAAAAGCGCCAATATAGTCATATTTCCAAAGAATCCAGAAGTAGTAAAAAAGGTTGCACTGATGATTGCTTCCTTTTTCCCTAGCGCAAATATCTTCTTAATCTGATGATTGTAACGCCCAACTTCTTGGGCCTCTGCTGTAAATGCTTGACTAGTTCGTACATTACCCAAGCGTTCTTCAGAAATTTTAGTCAGGGTGCCTAAATTTCGCTGAATTTTTCGTGTAAGATTACGTATCATCCGACCGTATATAAAAGCACTAATAGCAACAGGTGGAAAAATTATGCAGAGAATACTTGCAAGATCAAGGCTGACCCATACCATAGCAGCTAAGCCAGCAGTACCGCTGACGAGTGAACGAAGCCCATCTGAAAGATTTTGCGTGATGCTTTTGCCAACTATTACAGTGTCCGTGCTCAATCGCGAGATTAAATCACCGACCCGATTAGCGTCAAAAAACTCAGCATCTTGAACAAATGTCCTCCGAAATAATTTTGATCTTAATCTTGAAATTACTCTTTCCCCGACAATTCTCAAAATTATTATTCGACCATAATTAGCTGCAGCCCCTATTGAAAGTATGAGCCCAAGGGCTAAAAAAAATTGTTGATCGTTAAGCCCAAAGAGCGTGTTTCCTTCTGAAGAGTCTTTAGTTGCGAGATCTAATAATTTACCAATAGAAAAAGGTATCGCCATTGAGATAGACGAAGATACTAGTAAAAAGATAAATGCTAAGCTGAGCCATCTGGCCTCAGGCCTAGCAATCTTAATTAACCTCCAAATCTCGCCAAATCCTGAACTGTAACGCAATGACTTTGGACTTGAGAGTCGTGCGCTGAAGTTAACTTGAGTCGCTTGTGTTGCCTTTTTACTCCTTTGAAATCCATTTTGGAGTTCAAATAAAACTTCTTCGTCTTCATCTGAAAGTGATTTCTCTTTCTTTTTTTCAAACTGGTGATTGTTCTGCTTTTGTTTTTGAAGTAATTGGAACTTGGTAGAGAATGACTGGGTCTGATATGACAAAAATTTATATTTGAAGAGTGAGGGAAGACTAGATATCCCGTTGTGAGTAGCGTTGGACTGAATTAAACTAGTTTTCGAAGCCTGTCGTGACTGGTTTCTTAATCTGACATCATTAGATCGTATTTTAGTTTGATATCTACAGAGCTGAGGCACTGATCTAGCAGGAATTGTTGACTCAAGCTTTCCAAGTGCTAACTCAAATGTCTTCAAGCAATCGATACCTATACGGCCTCGTAATGCCAGTCTGGGTTGCATCACTCCAAGATATAACTATTGTGCAATCATAAGCAACCCATAGGTTAGATCTTATTACTTCCAGGTCCACAGGTCCTTATAATTCATCTTCACGTTAATAAACGGTGATTATTGGAAGTTTTCTTTTTGTTCTAGCATTGATTTTCCGCTGGAATTGTGTATAAAATGATTCCTAGCTCATAAAATTTGATGACTAATATGAAAATCCATAAGGTACTAAAAGTGTGTATGCATGTGGAATGGCATGGATTCAATTACTTCTGGATATATGATAAGCTACCAGCGACTTGATACATCAGCAAATATATAAAAAAACCTTGAGTCCTATCAAAAGCCAATTATCAGTATGCCTGTTGACTATAGCAAATGGGTACGGAATCACCTTATTTCAAGAATTCGAAATCAGGCTGAGATTCCAAGGCTGATAAGCGTAGGATAACCTTGAGTTGAGTGACGATTCGGATATTGAAGTCCATCCGAACGTCGATAAGAAGTCTTTCATCCGCGCGAAGCAAAATCAAATCCATCAGCGGAGAATTGAGCGTAAAAATAAAATTGAAACATATAAATATGAGTGGGCTATTAACGATGGTTTTCTTAAACGGATGAATGGGCTTCTTGTGGCTTTTCAGTCGCACTCTGAAGAGACGGAGCGAAATCCTGATGAAATTATTTTCCAAGCTGCTACAGAGTCGGTATGGAGTGGTAATGATGAGGAGCCTCCACGCCCACCTGCTTGTGTCATCACTCAGGATAATGAGACACCCAGCTATTCAAAGATGTTAGCTGTTTTAATTGACCGAATCAAGAAAAAAATTGACGATGAAAAGCCTAGCAATCGTTTTAATGCATACACTTCTGAATTAAAATCTCATATTAGTGAAGTTGAAAATCTCCAAAAAAAGTTGCAAATAGAACTCGATACTTTAGAAAAAGAAGCAAGCAAGACTATCACCAGTGAATCTTACCATACCGGCTTTGAGACCTCTATAATATCTAAGCCTGATCCCAAGCCTATACCAAAAAAAGCTAAGACTACCTCAAAGGTCGAACTCTTGAATCCTCATTCATTAACGGGGGATGGAGACAACTCAACCGTTGAAACCGACGCAGAAGTTGATGAATCACCTGCTGATGACGATGATGTTGAAGCCTCAGATATAGCTAAGGAATTCTCTAAGATAGATATTAAAGATTACAGAGAAGCTTTAAAGTTTATCTCTGCTCACCCGCAAGTTGTTGCAGAGAAAGAGACAGACGGTCTGCTGGTCATGGCTTTCAACTTTTGCATTAATAACGAAGACGAAAATGCTCGTCGGTGTGTTCATCATGGACTCCTTTTACAGTACTGCCGAGCACTTGGTCCTGATGGAGTTGGAATTTTTTTCAAAAGAATAACAACTGAAGGCCATCAAGCACAAAAGGTCTTTTATGACGATGTTAACTCAACCTTTACGCGAATAAGAACTAGAGCTAAAGAGATTCAAAATCAACGAGCACAAGAGGCAGCAAGTGGGTCTGGAGGTGTTGAAACTATTCAATTGCATGCAGTTGACCCTGGAACAACCATTAACATAAATATCCCTCCTTTAAATACTGAGGATCCCTCTGAGATCGAAGCTAGGAAAATCTTTGAATCGTTCCCTCTAGATTTACAGAAAGCACTAGAAAGTGGTAGCCTGGATGAGGTTAATAAGGTATTAGGAAAGATGAACGTCAATGAGGCTGAGGACATCGTCGGTAAATTAGGAGATGTGAGTATTTAATGTTCCTTTTACAAAATGTAGTATAATTAATTGATTTAAAGGGTGGGATGCTATCCCTTGAAGAACAAATCATAGACACAACCACAGAGGAAGGGCAGCAAGCTTTAAAGTTGTTTCAAGAACAAGAACGAGCAGCCAAAGAAGAAAAAATGATAGGAGAATCGACAACCAAATACGCTGGTGACCCTGAGTAGTTAGTCAATTTCTGTCGTTTACAGGTATATTAAAACACAATTCTTTAACAAGAACTTTTTTCATAGAGTAAGACAATGAAGCAAAGATGAATTTTATGTAGAACATCAATATAGTTACACGCGTCATTCATTAAAACCATCTACTTGCTAAGTTTATCATTTTAATGTTATAAATTTTCAACGCCAAAGCCCAAGTACAACCCCGTAAAAAGGATAGTGAAGATTACAGCTTCAAATCTCAAGCCTCCACTTTTCTTACATTAAAAATTTTATTGTAGCCATTCGTTATTTTATATTAAATTATTTTAGTATTGAAGATTAATAACCTGATGCGCCTGGCGCATTTGGATCTTTTTTCAAACTGATCAAAAGATCTCTAAATCGAGCTTTGTCTGTTCCACTAGCACCACCTTTCGCTCCTTTACCACTTAAATCGACTAATTTTGCGATTCGTTCCCAACTTGTTCCACCAGCGCTAGTATCCTCTCTCGAAGCCAAGAATTCTTCAGCTTCACGACGAGTTTGAGCGATGCCTTTATCTTTTTTAGTATTATAATTTTCGTAAAATTCATCGATATTCTGTTGGGCGGTTTTGATGGTCTCCTGTTTTCGCTCCTCTGAACGAGCGGCGCGTTCAGAGAGGAGTAGATCACGCTGCTCACGCCATTTTTTTATTACCTCAGGTTCCTCAATCTCTTCCGGAAGAGATCGCTGGTTGAAAGATAATTGTGTATCCGTAATAGTTTCAAGGGGAGTTATATTCTGTAATTTAAAAGAAAACGGATTATTTTTTCATTCTTTAACTATGAAGTTCGCCATTATCTTTTGATTGAAAAGATAAAATGTGAAAGGAGAAAGGAGAAAAGGATATGAATGGTTTTTTTTTTTTTTAAATAGCCACTATATAGAGAGTAAATTACCTACGTTGTTCCGTACATCGATAGCGGGAAAACTGGATTCAAACGCAGACAACTCCTCATTTCCGCCGGCGGCTCTTTCTGGTATGGGATCTTTTCCGCCTAATAAGTTGTCATCAACTTCAGGCATGAAAGCCACGCTGTCATCTTGCGTTGTGAATAGGTTGGCATCATCACCAAGAAGAGCTTTTTCACGTGAAAGGAAATCGTTTTCACTTGTAGTTCCAAACGAAGATACACCTGGAACTTCGATTTGAGCTAAAATTTGCAGTGAGCAATCGTAACAGCTTAAACTCAAGATCTTTTAAAAAAAAAACATCTGTATGCTGATATATATATGTATTTAAACCTTTCTGACGTCCATACCTGTATCAAATTCTTCTAGAGAAGGAAATCTATCGGCCATTGTTCTTGTTATTCTCCTGAAATAGGAGTGAAGTCTGCGAGCTGGTACATTAAACTTGCTGACTAGATGAGATCCATAAAATATTGTTAAGCGCCATAACGTGAGAGCCGGGGTGCAGGCCACTTTTACATACACCCCTGGTAATGGCACGAGATAGGATAAATTTTTAATATTTTCGCTCCATACTCCCTTGCTTTGATTGATCTGAGAGCCAATAAATTGGAGCCCGGTAAATATATCTTATCTGTTTTAGGTAGCTTTTGACTAAAATAATTGGCCCATATTATTATTACATGCGCTAATTAGACAGTAATTAATATAGCTAAAAAAGATTACTACTTCAACTAAGAATACTTTATTATCATCCATATGTCTACAAACATCTATGACTTCAAGAGATATCTAGCATGTTAAATCGAAGTTAACCTACTCTGCAAGAAACCGAATTGTAGCCATTACATATCTTGCTGGTAAGCGTCCGCTAATTGCTATTCACGGATCCCATCTGTTAGTCTAATAGTTAGATACGCATGATAAAAAGAATCACCAAGAACAAAAAAGCTAAAATCCGAAAGTGTATTTCTTGAGGTTAAAACAAACTTGAGGAGGCACCAATTGGCGAACATATTAGCTACATAAATATAGAGATATTACTTAACTTTTCAATCATCTCTCACAAGTTCAATTTCAGGCAGCTTCTGATTTCTCTTGAGATATTGTTCAACTAATCATTTCATCTGGAAATAATGAGAAAATCTCTATGTGGAATATCCACAGCGGTCGCATGGATTCAAATGATGCTGGTGAAGGTCTATTCAGTCTTTTGAGTTTCGCAGATACGCCCTAATTTGCCTGTGAAATTTTTAATTTACGTAACCTAAGTTGGGGCTCTTCAACCTCCTACCCATTATATTATTGCTCCGACCTTATTGGTTTGTGTGAAAATAGAGGACTCATATCTTTTTACTTCATGTGATTCCCAACGCACAATCGCGGCGGAACTATTGACCTAGCCTTCGGCCTAGAATATTGCGCAAAGTGTTAGATTTGTCCTGACCAACACACTACTTCCGATCATGAGGAATTTGTGACGGCTATGCGCTCGGATTTTCGTGTCAATGAGCAGACAAAACCATGATTATGAAGATTTAGACATTGAAATTTTTCTTTGAATTCTGGTAAACAATCATCAGTCTTCCGTCATTTCATCGCGTGGAGACCTGCAAATCGCCGCATGAATAATTATTGAGAATATCCGTACTACTCTCGTGGTAGCATTTCCACGTTAAAGATCTCCGTATCATGAGACGCTGTGGTGGAAGGAGGATTGTCGGCCGGCGGCTTACGCACACCATGAGCAAGACGAGAGGAACATGCAACTCTGGGAAAATTCAATCTGATGAATACAGTGCAGATAAAGAGAAGACTTATTAGAACTCAATTGTTCCAGAATAAAATCTTTGTCACATGCTTACAGATTAGTGCAATGGCACAATACCACTCCAAGATATCAAATTCTATATGCCGTGAACCAGGTTTTGTGGTCATTTGTAACCTCACTGCAAAGGCTCAATTTTAACATCAGACTTTATTGAGCCATCAATGCGACCTCAAATATAGAAAAACTGGCATATCCGTAGTGCTACATTGAAGTATCACTCAGGAAGCTATCACCATCAATAAGCTGTCGGGATTTCCTTATCTTGTAATATATATAGAAGCGCTCAAAGCAACATGTCAGGTCTCCACGATATCTCCCTAGCAATGATGAGAATCCTACTACCTGTCTACTCTTAGCATCGCTCACTCGTGGGGAGGCACATCACCAATCTTTTCAATAAGTGCTTTGAACTCGAGAATAACCCTTGTGCTTTCATAGGAGCTATGGTTATCATTCTTGCCAATTCTAGCAAAAGAGGCTGTTCTATTCCTAAATCTTAAAGACCTATTTCAGTTTTCTCATGCTTAGATGAAGGACTGGAACGACTAATCGTTCGTCGTCTCTCTTCTTAGGCCCTCGAGCTTCAAATACTGGCTCAAGACCAAAGCTGCCCTATCGGCCACTGATCATCCTCCGATCTAACGAATGCCTTTTTATGTGACATAGTTCAGGCATGAAAAGAAAAGAAAATTGCAAGTATGGTCACTACTGCTCTTATGGGAGCATTTGATGTAGCACTTCCGAATCACTTGATATTTATAGATATTGGGTAATAGTAAAAAAACACTAACCAGCGGACTTATGAAATCTTATCTGGAACCAATTCTGCTATTATCCTTTTAGGCTTTATACTCTTCACTCTCTACTGTTGCTGACAACGTTGAATGAAATTTAAATAGACTTGGAATTAATTTAGTCCTCAAGATCTAGGGTCCCGACCCTAGCTTCCTATGTCGTTTTTGGATAGAACTACCTGGTCGCAAGGCGAATATTCTCTACGTAGACGTTAAACAAAATCATTATCATCATCTATCTACTAAACCAATCGTATGAGCCACTAAATTTCCAGTTCTCAAATACTATCGCTCCTAAAAAAAAGCTTGAGGAATTTTAGTATTTCCAAGTAAGTATTTATTTACTAAAAACCTCAAAAGTTGCTAAATTTTTCCACATCTTTCGATTTTCATTGCTACATTAATATTTTTCTTTGTTCTGATAAATTACAGCAAATCTAACAGGGAATGGTATTCATTTTTGCATCATTTCAGCTAACTTATAGGAGAAAGAAATTTGAATTAGAAGATAGTGAGACAGCGAACACAAATCACGTCTTTCAACCTATTTCGCCGTGACTCTTTAGTGAAGAGTCACCACTTAAATTTTCTCCCTTTAGTAAAAATTACAGATTAACTGTAATTTGAAAACTCATGATCAGTCATAACTTTCAAATGCTCTTCAATTCATTGTGAATGATGCTGTAGAGATTAAGGATCCTAGATATGTCAGAATCAATCTATCTCATACCAAAAAATATAGGGATTAATGGAAATGAAAGTGCTGATAGCCTAGAACATAAAGGTATGAATCTAGAAATATGCATTTAAAATAAAAATGTTTTAATATCAATTATAAAAGAAAACTCGAACCAAGACATACTTAAAGGTTGGCGAAGAACCTGGAATGTCAAATTTATTAGAGAATAAGAGATACGAATAAACCGGAGACTTGGCAAGTTTTATGGGATGCAAGCAAGAAAAAATAATCTTTCATTCTAGGAAAAAGCTTCCAAAAATTGGAAATTTCGGCCGGAAAACATGTTAAGCGGTATGTCCACATGTGCAAGAATGGAAGAGTGTATGACTAATGATTTTCGAATTATCCCCTTTTTGTAATTGTCAATACACACCTCAAATTCCTCGCCTATTGGGGAATGTAGGGATGTAGGAATGTGGATCGGAAACATATTCTCATCTGAATCAGAAGCCAGTAAGTATCGACAACAAATAGTGATACCATATCTTGTCAGATTATAGTGTTGGTATGTTAATAGATTTTAGCTAGATGAGAAGAACCGAGACCACGTGACCGGGGAGAAAAGGAGGATTTGATTTAGGAGGTGGCGAGGACTCAGGAAAGTTCTATTCTCATATAGACTGTTATGATGGCTAGAAGGAGAGAAAAGGATGAAAACACAATTAGTTTCTTTATATCATAAAAACGTGAATTGTCAGAACGGGTCTTAAAAAACACAATGAGCATATATATCCAAGCCAAATTGCTTATCAAAAATGTATGTGCCAATATTTATAAAAAAGGTAAAACAAACCGAAGCGCTTCTAAATCTAGGTCTGTAGTAATTAACGACGTAGACAATGTCATAAACTGTCTCATAATCTTCTATAGAGTGTGAACTAAATAGGATATATACAAATATAACTACAAAGTTCGCACACCCCTTTTACCTCTATTTTATACCCCTGAGACATCCTGGTAGATATCGCTTAGTACCCGACTGAACAATAGGGGCAGCCCGTTACAATATCCAACTCAAAAAAAAAAAAGTAGAAAAGCAACTCTACATTTCCTGGATGTCACCATGAAGAGATTGACAAAAAATTAAGAGAAAAAACGTTGAACTAATTTACACTTTTTTAAAATAGAAATATTAACGCAATGTCCAAATTATTTAGAGTAGATGATGACGCAACGTTGCTTATCAGCAAGCGACGCATATTCACGACACATCAACACTTCCGGCTCAAAGTAGTCGAAAGCAATCAATTCAATTAGTAAGCCTATGCAAAACTATATATATTTATTACACATTTTTTCATCGATTTGACACGTTCGTGCGTTACGATCAGCTTTGCCATAGTTGCCACACTTACGAGTAGGCACTGGCCCCGAATTTCCACCTCCAATATTCCTGCGCCTCTTCTTTTTCTTTTTTTAAGCCTGAATTTGTCTCGCCTCTTATTGAGTTCATGTTCGTCCTTGACGCAATCGCGTTTTTCCTTTGCCCTTCGACGTTTACTAAGTGCATCACATCGCTGAACGCTCGAAGGCAAAGTGATATTAATTCAACAACCAAAACTCTCTTGAAAGCTCGGAGAAAAGTTTTGGATTGGTGGAGGCGATTGTTGGATTAAATCAATTGAAGTTATTTCTCTCTTCTCTGCTTCTATCTTCGACATAAATACAATACATTATGACTGATCTGCATCATGTGACATGCTTATGTCAATACTCGGTTCTTAGATCAACCAATAAAATCGTTAATGATTGTATCCTAGTCCATACAATTATTTTGAAAATTGATCAAAGCCCATGTTAGAAATTAATCGATTTCTAATTAGACTTTAAAATTTTCTTACATCTTAACAATGTCTTTGATGCGTTTTTATCAAATTTTAAATTAATTGTGTAGACCTGGATCGACCAGGATAAGATCATAATATAATTTTTTTTTTTTTTTAGCGGGTCAAATAATGACTAAGCTTCAGGGGATTTTGGTTGTGCAATTAATATAAGTTCCCTACGAAGACTGATCGGTCAATATAGATTAAGCTACTTTTTGTGAGATAGTCTGAAGGTAATTCTTACATCTCTCACCTAGAACCGGCGTACCGTCGACGTTCGTATCAGCAATCTAGTACTATACCACGCATGTAATATCAGTAAGTCTCAAAGGGGAGTTCATGAAAATTTAAGTCAATCCTGTCGTAGGTGGTGAGAGGGAGATATTCCGCCGCGCTTTCAAATTACCACTTTGAAGTTGTAGCTTAGTCTCAAAGGAAAACCGACCAGTCATCGCAGGGTAGTAGGCTATTTACGTACATGAACAATTTAAATATT
Organism: Oidium heveae; assembly: GCA_003957845.1. Taxonomy (NCBI): domain Eukaryota; kingdom Fungi; phylum Ascomycota; class Leotiomycetes; order Helotiales; family Erysiphaceae; genus Oidium; species Oidium heveae. The sequence continues at coordinate 24,563 of QVIK01000267.1, forward strand.
TTTTGTGATTTTGTTTTTTATTGGGAATCGTCAAAAATCCCTCAGTTTCTGGTAAAGATCCCTCACCCAGGGGTAGAGTGGGTCAAAGCTGCTAATTCGAGCCTCTCATTGGCTCTCCTTACTAAATTCAGAAAACCGTTGCGGACTAGCTTGATACGTTGGTATCTATGTAAATAGTTGCTGTTGTTCACTTTCCCTACTTAGATAGGTTTGAATTCCATAAATTACACTGGGTTAATTGTAGCTTTGTCTCTCTGTCTCACTGCATCGTGACAACACAAATATAGCATCAATATGGATACGACTGCAGTTCGCAAAAGATTATTTCCGCTACACCGTCCTTCGACTTCATACTCATTCTATTCGACACTGATCCCCACTCAGCATGTCTCTCGCACTCCCTCAACAGCTTTCCTATAGCACCTTGGAAGAAGCCTAGACTGCCATCGACACCAATGCACGTGCGTAAGGTTATGCTATTCGTGTTCTGCGTACTATGAAAGATGGAAACCGAAAAGACGGCACAATCAAAGGTCAGACACTGCAATGTTTGCTGGCAGGATTCCTCCTAGGAATTCAACAACTCGCAACAGTTCTAGTCAGAAGACCGATTGTTGTTTCCGCGTATCAATTCACTTTAAATAGGCAACAGCCTGGACAGTTGTGGTTGACATCCCAGACCACAACTATGAAGCTTTTGCGCTCCTATCAGCACACCCTAAAGGCAAAACCTAAGCAAGTAGAGAACAAGCAACTGTGCTTTCTCCTAGTCTAGCAGGAGTCCCATCTAGCTGTGTATTGGCCACACTACAGCAGCAAAACGATAATATGTTTCCCATTCCGCAGGATATAAGCAACTAGCGCCGCGCTCAAAGAGTTGTCTTACTGACATGGTGCACCCCCTTACAAACTCTACTAGACGGCATAGAAAGCACCATGGGAGCGATATATTACGTGTAACAGCATCCTAAGACGCAGCAGCTGTCTCACCTTTTCATTGCGTCTCCATCTACGAGGCAAATTTGCCAACAGTGGAGTCGCATCAAAATTTGGCTCATTGATGCAACATACCAAACAAATCGCTATGAGCTTCCTTTACTGCAAGTGATTGGAATAATAGCAAAAATTTCGACTTTTACCCTTGTTACTGCTTTATGCGCAACGAGACAATTTCAGACTATCGTTAGGCGATGGGCAAGCTCGGCGAGATATTTCAGGACTTTAGCATCAACTATCATGAACAAAAAATCGTATTTGTTACCGACTGGTAACTTGCATTGATGACTGCGATATCTGAAATAAACCCAATGGCAGGCACATTGCTCTACCAGTGGCATATCAGTAAGAACATCTTGGCAAAGCATAGGTCATCTTTTAGCTCACAAGAATTATTTGAGGAGTTCTTCAATTCATGGAATGTGCTGGCAAGCTCGCCCACCAGTGTGAGATATACAAAAAATCTTGTAGAGATGCGGGTATCAATCACAGGGCATGTGAGGCGCTATCTTGAATGAATACGGTTTGTCCATGAGGATAAATTTGATGGTGCATGGATGAACTGCATTCTCCATTTTGGTAGTACGACAACGTCTCGAGTGGAGAGTGCACACACTGTAAAAAAATAGATTGGAGTATCAACTGGTTAATACTGCGTGTGCCTGTAAGGGTTGGGCTAGAGCTTCAATACAAAATAAATTATTGTCTCTCAAGTGATCTCTTGTCTGTAGGTATGGCCATAAGGCTTACATGCGACTGCCAACTGGCAATTGTTCGAGGAAAAAACGCCAAGGACCGTGCTTTCAGCAATCTACGACCAGGGCCAATGTTTGCAGCAGTGATGGGGGAAATATCAGCGGTAGGTTTACTTGCTGCCCATGCACAGTATGGACGGTGCATGGCCACAACAGACTATTTTGGTCTCACGAGAACAACGAAGGTATAGTCTCGCTCATGAGTTTCGAATGCGTGGAAATCGGCCCCTCAACGTTGCTGACTTCGATGCATATTGATTGTTAAGATTGCCAATGTGCAGCAATGTCATGGTAGAAACTACCGTATGGCAAACATTTTGAAAAGGATTCACGAGACTTACGAAGGCAAATCATCGCCTTATCGTTGACGAAGAATTCACCAATATCTGATTGCACTTCCATCAGAGTTGGATGTCTCTGATCCCACTCCTGTACAAGGGCGTGGTAGGCCATCAAGATCAATGACAAGACCGCCCTCAGAGTTTGAGCATGTATTAGTTCAAACAACAGTGGAACAGCAAAAATGAAGAAAATGTAAGCTATGCCATGGTAAAGGTCATAACGCGCGTACATGTAGAACTGTTAATATCACAAGGGCAATATAATAGTGGTACTATAGGGTGAATCATTTTTTTCTAATCTTCTCCTACTCTTCTATTCTACAATCTAGGGTTGTTTTTTATATCAGGCAGCGCTAGTCTATTACGTAATCAAACACAGGGATAGTTACTAGTATTGGAACTCCACAAATAATACAAGGAAATCATCGTCTACATTATTTCATGTGTTGTTGATAGAATCGTATATTTATTACAACAAGAACATCAATTCTGAATAGAGTTTTGTAAACTATGAGTGTAAAGTCTAAAGGCGACTAAATGATTACGGTCGACTTAGGGTTAATTGCGGTTTCTGAGCTAGAGACTGAAGCCAATGAGAGACTCGCATTAGCAATGTAGACCCACTCCAGCCCGAGGTGAGGGATTTTTTTTTTTTTAAATCTAGAAAACTGGGGTGGGGTGGGAATTTTTAACGATTCCCTTTTTATTATATATATAGCTATAATTATGAGTTTTCTTGTCCTCTTCCATGAGCAAAATATATATATATATGGCAGAAAAAAAAAAAAAACTACGGGTGGTCCAAACTTCCCCATCAAAAAAAAAAAATATGTTGTATTTTTTTTTTTTTTTTTTTTTTTCCCCACCACTTCTTACGCCTATAGCTAATGCTGTGTTAGTCAATTAGATCTCTGGATAAATGTTTTGATGTCGTTATGGAGTTAAATAATTTATTTATATATATATATCATTTTCAGCTATTTTATTCAAGGTCATAATTTGTCCTTTCCCTCCCCCTCCCCCCCACCACCCGGTCCTAACCGCCGTTTGATTGATAGTTGCGATCTAAGCGAGAATTTCGGTCGTATATAGTGCAGCTGATCTGTGCATTTGCTGATTCATTATCGGTGTTTCATAAACTCCGGTAGGCTCCTCGGTTCCGAGAAGCCGGCTAGTATCTTCTTGTCAATTAAAATATATTTATTTCTCACTGATATATAAAAAATTAAACTGTCATTAAATACAAATTAATCGCCAATAACACGTTAATGATATATTTCTGCCGCATAAACATATTTACGTCTTCACTACGGTGCGGTCAGAGGTTTGGTAAGCTGGAGTAAATCTACTTATAATCATAACTTCAATACTAGTTCTAAGACATAATTGATCTAATATTTTGAGATTATTTTGTTTCGTTTATTTTTTTATGAAATCTTCTTTATCACAAAGCTCTTCCTATACCTACCTATATTTCATGTCAAGTGACAAATAGGCTATTAGTAAAAGACCTTTTCCGAATAATTGAATTTAAATAATAATCTGTATGTTGACAAAATCTGCATCTAAAATATAAAAATTCAATTTTTTGTAGATAATTCACATATTCGTGTTTAAGATAGGCTAATATAGTCTGCAGCGGTAGGTATTGTATCTAGAGCCAAAAGAGCAAAATGCCCGCCTACAACGGGACGAGCAATGAAGGGACCAAGCCAATAACTAGAAGTAGTATGATTAGCTAGATAAATTTGGCTTTATCAAAAATTAAAAAAAGGAATTGGTCATGGTAAAGATTTAAATAACTTACTCTCCAGTTTGTACATTATACATATCAGTGAAAGCAGTGTTGGTGGCAGTTTTATTAATCCAACTAGCAAGCCTAGAGATGAACATTCTTTGTGTAGTAAATGAAGATATAGCAGCCACCCACATTTCCCAATCCGCTACAATAGAATTCAATTAGCAAGTTTAACATATAATTTAAATTTCGAGAGAGCAATGTAACATGTCGTTGAAGATAGAAAGATATTAAAATGTCAAACTCACATTTTGTCGCTAAATTCCTCGTATCTAATTGGACTCCATATGACTTAACAATTGTTGGATAAAAATTACTTTGTATGTCGTAGATTCTCTGAGGCACTAGATTGAGTCCTAATAATCGATCGCCATATAAATTATATAATAACCCATAACTTGTGTTATCACCATAAGCTAGATTAGTATGAGGTACATCACCATCAACAACAGCAAGCTGTTCCCATTTCGAGATATAATCGTGAGCAATACTTGTAAAATTTTGTCGATCATTTTCATGACCAGTCAGAGAAGATATGACAGACATAGCTTCATTTGCAATGATACCCTTGAGGGCTAGATTTGTCTGATTAGCTAAGGTCCCTTGAAAATCATCAGTTGAAAGCTGATCGGCAGGGATTAGTGCTTCGTCAACTAGATACTCTACCCATTTTTTCAGAATTGGATAATGAGCCCGTAGATATTTGGTATCATTCATTCGCTGGGCATAGGAAAGTGTCATAATAATCATGTTTCCACATTCCTCTAATGGCATTCCTTCTACCATGAGTTAGCTACAAAACTGTATGAATAGAAAAAGAAAATTGGCTTACCATCATCGCCTTTGGAGTGACCGATAAATTGAGGATAATGTGCTCCAAGATCATGAATAGCGTAAGTATTTGGGTATTTTCCTGCCTCTTGATGCTCATAAAGAGGCTCGAGTAAAAGCTTAATAAGTTCCGGATTTAGATAGAGAAATATTGGAAAAGCTGGAAAGATTACATCCACTGTTTGACAGTTCCCATTAGAGCTTATCTCTTTCAAAAAGAGATAAGGATTTTCCGGGGTACCAAGTAAGACCATACCAGCAAAAGCCTGTCGAGCAGATAATGTAGTAATAATCCGATAGTCATTACCAGCTGCTGTGATAGAATCCATTGAAATTTTTTGATCAAGAGATCCAGTCTCGTTTGGCCTATCCTTGATGAAAAAATCTACCTTATGAGAGTCAGTAAGGATTAGATAAGTCGCGGACTTGTGATATCTACCATATCTATTTCTGATTCAAAGTAGCTTGCCCATAGTGATGGTACACCGGCGGGGTCATTTCGTCCATCAAAGTAAACACCACTTTGTTGAGCATGAATAATTGTGTACAAAGTAGTGACTAGTGATGTCCCCACATAACCGAGATCATTTGCTATTTTTCTAATTAGCTATAAGAATTGTCGTAATTGAGGCACCTCACCAAAAGCAAATACTGGCCAGTTAGAGCTAATAGACCGGAAGTCAAAGTCTTGATTGTCTGAAAGATATCCATGTTTACGAAAATTACTTCTTATAATCTTATCTGAGCCGGACTCAAAGCTCATGGAGCTCGAATTTAAGGTTGACCAATACCAATAACCCCAATGAGCACTATCATCAGAATAATCAGCGTTAAAATCAGTCTGATTTTGTTGATGAACTTTGTGACTAGCGACTCCATCTTCCACGATGTAACTGAAAATAAATCAATACACTCAACTGAACTAGAATTAGAAATAGGTCTCCTACCTCCATTTGACAGGCAGTTTATTGTTCATTGGGTTTACCCATTCTGTAGTCATATTTTTTAGTGTTACTAAACTTTTTAGGATTAAATTGAGCGGAGGTTGTACCAGCAGAGATGTCAGCATAGAGTTGCACAGCATGTATGGCTCCGTCCAGCGATGCCAACGTTACTTCAAGATAAGTTCCAATAATAGATTGACGTTTATAATCTATTGGATTGATTGGAGATATAAATGTCACGTTCATATAGACCTTTTGGTCTACTTTCATAATAAACGTGGATCTAGTAGAAGTATATTCAAAGCTCTCTTGTTCCACGTTTGTCCCACCTGGCGACCCCATCCACGTGAATAAGACGCCGTCGACTCTAATTAAGCCGGTCCATGCTGTTACCGCATTATTTGTTCCTCGAGACGCCCCCGCTGGCGAGCCTCTGGGATCATAATTTAGTAGTCTTTCAAATGATTAATTTTAAAGCCTAAACTCACGTCCAAAAGTATCTAGAGAATCATTTAGTATGAAGATCAAAGTAAGTTTTAAAAGAACTCACGGCCAGGAGCCAGAAAGATTGCCGCCATTTACTCCAACGTTTAGCCACGTATTCATATATGGGGATCTAACTATTAGAATATCAGAGGGACTCTTTGAAAAGCAGTTAGACAATTCTTACCTGCGAGAGGAATAGCTGGTGGTCGAGCTGGTAAAAACTTGGAGCCAGCACTACACCATATAAGTAGGGTTGAAAATAGAATCAAAACATATTTCCATGAATTTATCAAATTAAAAGGAAGACTCATAGTAATATAATCAGTTCTAGGATTGATGATTTTGCTAAGCACCTTCACGACAAACGAAAATATGTATAAAAACAAATATGAATATTAGGGTAGAATTGATTCAAATAAGAGAGCTTGTACTCCTAATTTATACATAAACTAAGTGCAAGAAGAAGAAAGTGGGGTGACTATCACTAAAGACATTCCGAGCCATGATTTATTTCGATGAAAGAGTTATCGGTTTCCTGTAATAATCATGAAATTACAGCCTAGCAAGTCGTTAATTGCTACCTGAATTATGAGAATGCTTAATTGGGGAGGATTTCTGTGAATTTCATCTGTGCCAGGACCAATTTATTGTGTATCGGTTGCGCCCTTTTCTTTAAATTGGAGCAAATGAGAGTGATCTCAACCAACAGTTCTAGGTGGGCTGGCTATTCTGAATTCGCCCAAAAGTAGTGCGAATTCTTTGATTCATCCAAAAAGTTAGTTGAAATATGTTAGAATTCAATATAAGGACGATGATAAACAAGTATTACTCACTGGTGTTTAGTAGTCTAATAATCACATAACTTTCCATCTACTTAATTCAATTTTTAGAGTTGCTCAACTGAGATCAACTTCAGAAGTTTATCAGCGTTCCTGAAAAAGACAAAATTAGGAATTACTTGTAATTCTCAGTGTTCTCACTTTTGCTGTAGAGAATAAAATAGGGTTATTGGCCAATTAAAGTTGTCAAAAACTTTAAGATCAACTTATTTTCCTTCACTTTTCAATGAGTAAATATGCCGTCTGACTTGCATGAAATTATTTAATATCTGCAAAATAACCCACAGGATCTCTGCTACTTCTAGTAGCTTCAGCCAAGAGCTTGATATGGTGGCTATAAAAATAAAGTATACGTCGAACATTCTGATCTTATTGTGGGAGGGGGGGGGAATTCATGGATTTTGCACATTTTGCCGCCCATATTTTGACGTTTTTACTTAAATCCGTGTTGCCAAGTACCACAAAGTTAACATAGTTCATCCGGCCGGAGGTCTTTGGGTTGCACTCTCCTGCAATTCTCTTTTTCAAGCCTTCATCGCTGAAAAAACTTGGTTGGAACTTTACTTGCTGCATTCATTCAGGGTTGTAGAATATCTGCGATGTAATCAAGGCTAGAAGCAGTTGAATATTAGGAGCCACTGTTCAAATCGTAGCTCGTACAGTCAAGTTTTTCTATCATCCGACGGAAGAATTTGCTTCATTGGGTGAATTAAGGCCTCTCGGTTGTGAGAAATAAATCTTGTATTATCTGGCGTATAAGACGTTGCACACAATTTGTAGATCTCTTCAAACTTTCCAGCTCTAAGCAATTAAATTGACCTATTTTTTTTGTTCGGCAGCGCCACATGGTCATTGAATTCCACTGAATCATCCCGAACTTAAGTTAAAGCAGCCTATAGCCCCCTTTAAGACCGCTTTACCTTTAGGAAAATGTTTTTTCGACTTCTGTGAGGAGGGTTTTGCATTGGGACAGATGAATTTTACATGACTAAGTTAAGACTAGTGCTGTTGGCAGGGCAATAGAACACACAGTGTAAATAGTACAGTGCCATCGGTTCAGCAGGGTCAAGATATTGTAACACTGCATACACACTAATCTATTTTTATGAACGCTCTATCCATCTATTTCAGACATTAACCTACTAAAATTCTGAATATCTTGTTACACAATTATTTGTATGATTATGGCGCTATTTAACACATTTCTTGTGTTTTTTGACGCATAAGAGTATAGAAATACCTCTTATCATTGATAATTTAAGGTTGGTCTAGGAGTAGTTCTACTAGAAATAAATCTAATTATTTGCAGACAAGCACTTGATAAAGCTGATCAGTACGGTTTATTGCAGTACCGCAATACAGTAGAACCTGTCTAAACCCATACCTATTATCCCTCATCCTCTTAGCTTTTCTGGAAACCATGGGTTATTTCCCGTGACTTCGAAATTAGACCTTTGCCGTTGTTATGGCAACCATTCTTTATTTGGTCACTAAACCCACTAAATCTTAGATACTACATATACATGTACCGATTATTAATACTAGTAGAATTACATACATCTTATAGAACGACTGAATGCAGTATATGGACATACCAATCAAACGAACCAATAGAATATTCCCCCTCTAAGTAGTTCTTAAAATACATGATATATTTCAGAAGAACCAAATATTTTCATGACTTGCAGAGAATTTAGTTATAACTACTTGTACTAATATTTGTACACATATGTATAAGTGTACACAAAATTCAAATGAGCTTTTGGGTCAGATGGCAGCGTGGTATGCCATACTGGCCTTTCGCTCGAACAGAATTGGTGTATCCTAGACGCTCACGCCTCTTTAGACGTGAAGGTTAATTCATATCCAACAGACCTGACCACATTTCGCGCGGGGTGTGTTTAGAGGATTGAGGAGACATATCTGGATAATCCAGGGTATTCTCCTTGGATGAATGTTGTCGGTTGAGGGTTGGCCATTCGTGAAGGAAAAGTAACTTTGTAGTGGCATCTACAAATGGAATGAGGCATAATTTAACCCAAAGATATATTGAATCATCTAAATTGTGAGTAAAAACTGTTAGTGAGTCATAACCTAATAGCTGCATAAACACAATGAATGATTTTAAAAAAAAGGCAGCTTTAATTTTGAGTCGTGATACAATTACAAGGTACATTGAATTAAGTGATGTAAAACAATACTTAAAATTAAAATTAGAACACCGCCCTAACCCTAACTTTTCATAACTCGTAGTTATCTTATCTATCGATGAGTATGGGTTTCCATAGATTCTATTGTATATAACAGGGTTTAAACTTGACCAGGAACCTGTCAAAAACTTCTTGTTTCATGTTATTTTATGTTATAAGTGTGACTGCTAGTAAATACACTAATATTTTTAATACCTTAGTATTAAAAATCGTAAATGCTGCTTGGTAGGATTCTCCTTCTCCTAGTAATGAAGAAAGTGGTGTGATATATTCAGTTGCTTATCCTAGTTACTCCATTCACAATTTTTAAGTAGCACTTACTTATGTATATCCTAATGAAGCAGCTCAATTTATGATAAGCTCAAAATCAAAGATACCTGAGGTGAGCAGGCTGAATTGGGTTCACAGCATATCCAACCTATTACACCGTATGTCCCATGGTAACTCCACGCGTAATCATGCACCCCAAGAGCTACCATTCGGTTTGCGACAGGTATCACAATTCCGCTAAATTTAGAGATAATATTACTCGTAATCAAAATTTCAGGACTCAGCTACCTATACTCAACTTTCATAGAAATTTCGCTCTTGAGATACGAAGCGTTTGGTAGAATGTAGAGCTTCATGCCGAATCCAAGGAAATTAGAAATAATAAGTTGATAGAATTTTCATGAAAAGCTGATATAGCGATTATAGAGCCACTAGTGTTTAAATAAACGCCAATGCCAAATTGTCCACTCAAAAAGAACGTAGGAGGTTCCATAATATTGCCTTTCTTAACCCTATTAACTTTCTGGGTCGAAAAGCGTTTTTAATCGGAGCGTCTGTAGTAGTTTTGTGCATATAAAGCCCCATGACTAGTGTAACTATAATTTAGTAGAGTACATATCATGGGGCGGTATGTATTGTGTAGAGAGATGGTTAGAAGCAATTTTTGATAAGAAATCGTTTCAAGAATTATAGGCGTTGGATTTCGAAAAAGAAGGATGGAGATTCCCCAAAATAAGGACATTATTCACTTATAATCTTTATTCCTAGTATTTGCCTAGTTTCTTCACCTTGTACTTGTGTCTGCAAATATATACTTTCAGCTCTAGACCCTAAATTGTGTTGAAATTGTTTTTAGGCAGCAAATATGATCGTATTGTACTCTTGGGTTCGGTCGGAATCCATAGAAGGAACTCCAGTGAAGTACCAGATTTATGAGTGAGGTAACCTAAGACATAAATGATAAACTGAAATTTATAGCCAAGAGTGAATCTTACATTACTTAAAACCAAAGAACAATACTTTATAATTCAATTCTTTATTAATGAATGTAGAAGTAATTAATATATGTGATAACAAGATCCAAAAAACTATTAATTCTGCTGCTAAATCTTTTTTTTGATGTTGTGTTTCTTTCACCTTCTTTGTTCACGAGTTGGATAGAGAAAAGTTTAACGTCATCTTTCCGTAAGTAATTATACCACTTACACGTATTTTTTGGTAAATGGAAAGATTGATTCGAATGAGATAAATTCATTTCTTCTCGTCTTGTAATGGGATTCCAATATTAGAGACAAAAATTACTTTAATCTCTTGAAGATTTTTTTTGCAAGATAAAAAGGGTTAAGAAGATAAGTGAGACTCCCTGCTCCATGCTTTGTACTGTTATCCTTATCCTTATCCATTATTTTCATGTAAAATGAGTATATTTTATTAATGTGCCTGCTAACAAGTTAATGTTAGTAGACCTGTGTCAATTAGGTCACTAAATTTGGGCCTTACAAATTGAAGAATATTGTAACTGTTTATTAATGATTCCTAAAATTCTTCTTTTGATAAAACAAATCAGTCCTTGAACTACCCAGGTTGATAATCTTCGGACAGCCATCGCGATCTTTCTCTAAGCGTGTGCACTCAAAACAATAGAAAGCATCACTAATCCCTTCACTACCGCAAACAACACATTTATTTTGATAATTACCAAAAGAGCATTCGTCACAAATACGAACAAGAGTTGTAGGCCGGACATAAGAGTCGCAGACGGGACATTTGCCATCACACTTATCGCACAGACGACCTATAGAAATGCCCGATTGTTTGCGACACATAACGAGATCACTAAAAATGACGCCATTAATAAAAATTAGGTGCATAAATTTTAAATAAAAACTTACGGGTGATGGCGAGACATAATTATTTGGACTTTGTAAGTTCGTTATGTTTAATTTTTTTTGAGTAGTAGAGGTATTGTATAAAAATCTTGTACTCTGGATAGCGTATTCACGTCGTTGATAATTTTGGGTTAGATTTCTCCTCAGACTATGCGTTAGTCTACTTTAGGAAGCAAGTAACACAATCAGAGCAGAGCACGTCCATTATATCAAGGTTTTGGTATCATTCCAATAATCATACCGACTAAGGTAGTGATGGCAGATAACACTGTGTTGGTTTTTTATAGCTTCTCATGCAAATAGTCGCCCGAATTTATATACTAACTAAGTATACAGGCCCATAGCCTCAGCGGTAATTCTCCCCCCAGACCCTCAACTCACAGCAATCACTCCTCTTAAAAGACTTCAATCCCCTTCCTCAGAAAGCGAATCCAAAAAAGCACGCTTAGAACCGCTTGATACCACACAGCTCAAGAAACAGTCAGTAGAGGTTGCCACAACTAATAACACCGCTGAATCTGGTGTCTCCGAGAAAAGCGAAGAAAGGCGTAAGATCAGTGCAGTTGAAGAGAAAAAACGTGGCCAGCGACTTTTTGGAGGTTTATTGAATGCACTAAGTCAAAGCACACAGAACGGTCCGAACAAAAAGCGCCTTGAAATTCATAAGCGCCAACTCGACCAAGCCAATACCCAAAAGACACAAGATGAAATCCCGAAATGCGGAAAGGTTACGAAAATTCTCTCTGTGCAAAAGCAAGAGCAGTTAAAATTGGACGAAGAATCGGTAAGGATATTTTGCTTCCCTAGAGCTAGGAGCAAGCTGATAGTGATTAGATGCGTATACGACATGCTAGTATGCATGCAATGGCAAACTTCTTATGTACCAAAACAGAGCCAAAGCTTGTTAGTAATGATTCTTTTAAAATCTATAATAATTGCTAAATAATGCCTAGTATTATAGGCCTTGGGAGCTACTCCCAGAACAAAAAGAACGTATTGATTCTCAAATTGCATCTGTGTCAGAAATCACTGAAAAAGAGCTTTCTGAATTCAGTCGTCGATATCAAGAAATAACAGAATCAGAGAACGAGGAAAAATCTAAGGGAATGTCAGAGCAAACTACGGGTGAGCCTTGCATTGAGCCTCGAGATATCGCCCCTAGCACTGAAGTTCACGATACTAATAATAATGACGTACAAACCCATCCAAAGACTAATACAGCAGCTGAAGAAAGAGATAGAGATAAGGAAGAGCAAAATGGCGAAGTAATGGTAGAGAATGAGGAAGACATTGTCATTTACTAATTTAAAAGTGATTATTTTCATGCATATATGGGGGAAAAAATTATGGCGTTCTAGGTTATTGACTATAGACCATTGGATTGGGTAGAATCATGGCTCTCAGTGCCTCGTACTAAATTAAAAATGTACAAATTGCATATTCAGGTATTATGATCCATTGCTTATCAGGATTACTGTGTTGTATAAAGGTTATTCTAATGACTAATAAGTATAGAGAATTGAGTGGGTTTTCTCATTTCCCTCATGCTTTTACTCCATTTTTAGAATTTCGATTCAACGAAAATGATAAATGGCACTCTGTACAACTGACCTTGATATGATGCGCAATTCGAAAGTGCTTATCCTTATAGATCAGTGGATTCTATCTTGCACCACACGATACATATTCGAAATATCATTTGAAAGCTTTCTCTAATGTTAAAAGGGAGCTTATAGAAGAGGAATTTTGACCAATGAAGTCCTCATTTTTCTCTATAAGCTTGGCACCATGGTCTCCTAGTATAACTCCCGGCAGACATCAACGGAGCCATTTATAATTAGTTCATTAACCTTAGAGTATCAGCCTCTCCTGTGTCAGGATGGCAAATCAAATTCTATCTTGAATAGATAATCAGGGCTAGTGACTAGTCACTGGCTGAATGAACTTCATTGGGGTGGTTTAGCAATTTCCTATTGCTGAATAGACGACAAAAATTTGCTAGGTACTAAAATAGCAGGAATTGGTGATATTTAGTGATGTTCATTGAGTACCTACCCATTTGATTCGGTGCCATTAAGCATCTAGATTGCGTGTAGATGAAGCTGAGCGCCGTGTGGGTTTATCTATAGCCTAAAAAATCTTCCTTCGATCGAGTCATTTATAAAATCTACCATCTAGCTAAATTTGACATGGTAATTGAAATAGATAGTCAATCGAGTCTGGTTTATTAGTACATACTCTTTATCGTATCCAAAACTATGCGTATGTTGACTTAGTAATTAAATTTGTCGATCTTTTAAAAGGCTCCGGATTTTTGGCGAATCCCCTAAGTCCAAATACCTACTATCCGTCCTACCCTATGTCGGCCAACGTGCATTAGTTCCATTATTTTGGTTAGTTTGTCTTAGATCTTCAAACCAATAGAAATCCACAAAAACATTCTATATAAATTTCAGAGGGTAATTTTATAAAATATCAAATTCATTAACGCTTTACCCAATTGAGAATCAACTCATGTGACTTCCCAATTCGAACTTGAAAATCTTATAGCCACGGTTGAAATTGTAGGTGGATCCACTAGTAGGGGTATAAGCGAGATTATCATATCCCAATAAAGAATGATCTGTTATCAAATAGAGTTTATCCCCAATACTTATGAAATTCCTTGGCAAAAAATGTATAGAAAATTCATCCCACAGAGAAATTGCAGGTTGGTCATTTATTCTGATTTAAGCCTAATTCATACATGATCTGCTACATAAAATTTTATGCAATTATACTATCAAAAATTACAACTTGAAAATTAAAGAAAAGATTTAAACAAAGGTTTACAAATAGGATCAACAAAAGCAGATTAAAAACTCAGTCCTCAGTACTCTGTCGGGCCCCCATCAGCATCTATAACCACCTTACATCCAGACAGCATAAACTCAATAAGTTTGGCAATGTATTCAGAGGACACAGAGTCCTACGCTTCCTTCACAACCAGTCGAAGTGTATTTCGAGATCGTTGTTTTCCGCTACCTACACTTGGATAGTTGAGCTGAATATAATCTTCCATGCTATCCCAAAAATTCTCTCTCGGATTAGGGTCTGGGAAGTTAGGAGGCCAAGGACTTGGAGTATTTACTCTCTCCCCCATCTCTTCCATCATCCTGGCTCCTGCGTGAGGAGGAGCGTTGTCCTGCATCACGGAGAGCCAGGGCCGCATAGAGACCCTCTCATCAATAAGAGGTACTATTCTCTGACAGTATTTTTCAGAATCAATAGAGCCTCGTTCTTTCTCTCAAGATAGGCAGGGACCTTTTTCCGGGCCTGCAAAACAACCCCAGAACATCCAGCTGATACTATTCCTTGTCTTTTCACCTACACTGTTGATATAGGATTTCCACCAGTATAAGATAAAATTTAAATCCAAGGATAAAATCAATATTATAGAGCGAAATATTCACCTCTCTAGAGATCTATTCTCTTGAATGCTCACGATTCTTCACCCAAGCTTTGTCGGTCCAAAGTTTGGACATCTAGTCCCCCATAGTCTAGTGAACGTGAGCTTCAGCCCATTTTTGGCGAAAACTATTGGTCAGTTCGGATACCAGAGGTCTCTTGTGTGCAGGGTGGCGCTGATAACCTCTTTTCCGAAGCTCACTCTGAATTACTCTTTTACTAACACTTAAATATCTAGAAGGACCAGCGGCAAGTTCGTAATACGTCATTCATTGATTTACTGAAGATGACTTCAGAAAATTCTCCATCTAGTCGACATCTTTAGAAAATAAAATCGGCGAACGAACTTTTATTTTTTTTTGTTATGACGTTGCCACGGCGCAATGTGTAGCCAACTTGACGCAAAGATAATTTGAACTGATAAGAAATTTCCTAGTTACTACCAAGTAGATGTGCGACGATGAGGATAAGCCAACGAAAGTTATGAAATTGTAGGGGAAATTTATTGTGTATAACTTCGCCTACTGATCCACGCTTAGAGTTAACTAGCCCTGCACTAGCAGGCTATGAGACCCTGAAGCGAGAAATGCCCCCACGTAGACTCACCTACAATTTCTACTGTGACCATAGGGTAGGGAAACGTAATTTATGATTTATCACGTGGTATTGCTTACTAATCTGGACGCGTTGCATAAACGCGTGTGTAAATAAATATTTGTAGATGTATTTCCAGTAGAAGTTCTTCCTCCTTTGTAGACAATCTAATTCACCAGATTTGACCTTGTCCATCTCAACCATAATCTTTCCCATGACAAATAATAACTATCTGTGGAATAAGGAAAGACTAGGTGCGCTTTCTCGCCCTAAAGTCCCTCTCAATCTCATCGAAATGTGCGTAAATTTTAGCTTCTTTCCCTAAAGATCTCTCTTTAAACCTATATCTAACATATAAGTGCGATAATCTTGTTTGAGAAGTTGTATTGAGATGAGGCTTGGTGTATCCTCGTATCTGATAGTATCCGCAATTATTTGCAGGGCTCTCATTAAGCTTCTGGAATTGAGGAAGTAAAAGTTCTTCACTTGGCTTATAGTTATGGTGGTGATTTATTTGTCATTACAAGAGTTCACCGTACGCGCTCCTTGAGACGAAAGAAGGTAGGTTTACACAGGCAATTCGTCATCCTAGAGCCATATCTATACTCCCTTTTCGGGGGCATTGACTTTTCCTCATATCTTCGACCAAGACCACAACGTAAATAAACTCTCAAAACAACACGATTATCGTTGAACTTTGATATTCCAGTTTTTAAAATTGAGCAGGCGAAACCGTAGCGGCCATCGTCTGGAAATTTGTTTAATTCTCCTCTCAAGACATTGTAATAAAGAGAAGTGAGCTTAATTGGATAAGTGATGCTTGGTACATGTTCCTAGCATGGTTTTTCCGGATTAAAAGATGAAGGAACGAATGATGGTGCATCAGCTTGGTGCAGAGTAATCGCATTTGAAGACATTGTCTCAAGGATAATAAATTTTGAATACCTAAGTTTTTCTAAGAAGTTATAGCATTGAAATTTAATGACCCAGAATGGAGTTAATAATGTATTGCAAGTAATAGTGTCTACGTAAGTTTATATGTTTATGTATTAACTTCAGAATACCATCTCCCTGACAACAATATAAGCACTGCCACTACACTAGCACAGCAATGTTGTTTATGATTGGACGCTTAGAGTTTGCTAGCGTATACACTAAGGGATTCGCCGAAAATCTGTAGCCCTTTTTAAAAGACCGTCACTGTGAAGTTCCACGTTACCAAAACCCTTGCAAGTAATAATGCATAATTCATATTATGATATACAATTAGTCAGTCTTTATACTATGTAAGCAATAGATGTGTATTTAGTTAGATAAGATGTATGTTTCGAAGTTATGTATAGTACGTAGAAGGAGATTGTAAAGGAAGAACAAGTTACACGCAGTCTAAAGATTTAACTGTATACAATTATAGTAGGAATCTAGGGACATTTTGTAGCTACTTAAATTATACTTATTCCATATCATAATATCTGGTACCTAAAACCCTCAACTGTAAGCCAGAACGGCTTAGTGCAAGTTGACTAAGGCAAACCCGAAAAAGTGATAGTCCCTAATTTAGTATTTTTCCGCCAATGGCTTAAACCAATCGTGAATGCTCTTCATTCGCAAAAGGCATGGGACGTATTTCTTCAAAGTAGTAATAATTTCAAATTATCCAAGTGGGTTATGAAGGCAATCTATAAATGCCGATGAGATTTGTTGTTAGTGTGTCATATGTGACGTGCTTTGACGTGTTATTTTTGGGCTTTGCAACTCTAAGCCTAAAGCGTATTTTACCCATTTTTAAATTAAATGGCTAGTGTGGGTTACAAATGAAACAGATAATAAGACGAGAGAGACGTTAAGAGCTTATCTGGAGGTCTTTATGTTCTTTATAATGATTTCTAAACTGGTATTGCCAATGTTGTGTATATTGGAACAAACTCATACATTTATTTTTTAGTTCGTGAATGTGACTTGAGATTGTTTAAATAATTTATATCAGGGCCAGCATGAATGTGATAAAGTAAAATTTGTACCCCCAAGCTTTTATTTATTACCATTTTTCATCGCCAATTTTTTTCGCTCCAACCTTGACATAAACGTACTTAGCATATACTCTTTTAGGATCTAGAGTAAAAGTTTTATTATAACTTCTGTGCCAGGAAAAAATTTAAAAATTATCAGGTTTGACACAGAATAAGGGAGGCTGAGATAAATGTTTTATTTTAAAAATTTATCCATGGTTTTTAAATGGGATACTCCTTACAATGATAGGAGACGTTTGGATTGACTGTATCTGAAGAGCTTTAGTATGATAGTCGATTTCTTGAATTTTGATACGACGAACTAGCTGTCCATGGTAGTAAAATTACATATGTGGAAGCTTTCAAAAAATTTCTTATGTCTTATGAGAATTAATTAAATGATTTTTTTGAAACTGCGCCAGTATATTCGAGGAATCATTTCTTTAATTTAAAGAGGTGTCGAATGTTTTTTATTTTTTTTGTATGTAGCTCAACGGTCTTCGTTGTGAGATTTCTAGTAGGTGGATACTAATTTTTATCGTACTGATCTCCATGCCTCTATAAATTTTATTTTGTCTTTCACAGTCAAACCAACTCGTGGTACTCTTCCTAGAAGCGCAAGAGATTCCCCGACTTTATCCAGCACATCTTTTTGTTTAGATGATTTAATTTGGGATGATTTTCCAACGAAATCACTCTTGCATTCGGTTTTTTTAACCCCACCCGTGTTTCCAGGCAGTAGGTCCAATGAGGTAGTAGAAAGGGTTGTATCAGAATATTTCCGGGTGGGAGGGTTGTTATATATAGCCTTACCAATACGCACACGAATGCTATGGGTAGGCGTGGCTAGTAAATTCCATAAAAACGAAAAATAGAGCCAAGGAATCGGAGTGGTAATATTGCAAGATGTATATCGGAGATGTATAGGAAAAATCTTAGTTTCCTCGGATACCGTTAAAAGACTTGGGCAAAGTGGTAAGATTCCTAATCCATTTGATGTTGTGCATTCAGGAAAAACCACAACTACTCGATCTTGGTTACTAGATATAACAGTCTTAATATCTGTCATCTTTGCATCTTTTGGTGGATACTCTTCTGGTTTAGCAAGAGCTCGAAAAATAGCACTAACAAGTGACACAACCTGTACTTTCTCTGTATGAGGATAAGAAATTGTAAAAATCGGGTCAAAGATAGCAGCTAAATATAAGGCATCGATAGGTGATGTAAATGAAGATGCTATAACATCAGAAGGACCCGGAATTTTACCAGCATGTTTCTTAGCCAGTGAACCTTTTCTAACCCCGTCGATCTGTAAATCGAACCACCATAAGCCTGGTACTCCGAGTGTTATCCATAACATCGCTTTTCTGAACAGCGGACCCAGTGGAAGCCAATGGAACAATAGAAAATAACTAGTTGCGATGATAATAAATGGTGATTTTAAGACAAAACACAGAATAAATATAGGTAGATATATGCCAGCAGGCTTCGACTTAATCGGGAAAAATGGAGCGACGCCAGACCCTTAATTCTGGATTAGCACATTTGTTTTATTTCCAGTAAGGGACCTACCTCGATCGCGAAATTGAGAATACTTTTCCATATTTCTTGTGGATGTTGATAATAGCCGTCATAATTGATCCATTGATTGAGTCTTTATCCATCTTCTTTGCCGTTATTCCCACTCCACGTGATATTTCAGCCACATTACTCCACACAAACGTTCCCATGTCTATTTACATCAATAGCATGCGTCCTACGCCCCTTGGGAGGCTGAACTAGCTGTAAATAGTTTTAGTTAGACGTTAAATGATACATACATACATCAATAGCACACACCAACTTCTCATCATACAAAAAAAAAACATATCATCGTTCAGCATTTGTCATCAACTGTTCAGCAATTTAATTTTCACTCTCTCATTATATTTACGCTCCAAACCGCTCTCTTTGAGCAATGACGGGTGTCGACAGCGATGTCGACATGTCGCCACCAACGACGCCAACGCGTATATCGTCTGCCCTATCCTCTCTAACGCCCACGCCCACGCCCACCCCCACTCGACAATCGAGAACGCTACGTTTCGCAGATTTTATTACTACTTTGCGGGCAAGGTTTCGCTCAGAGACTCCGTACAGCCCAGAGGATCCTTTCATAGCTTTAGACAAAAATAAGCTTACAAAGATCAGCGGAAATATTACGAAAGCCACCCAAAAAGTCTTTGATAAGGAGCACTTAGCTATAGCAGAAAGAGAACGAATCGCCGAGGAATATGCCAGAGCATTGCATGAAGCGACTAGTTGTATACAACAACTAGGACTTGGCAAAGCCACAGGTCAACTCGAGGAAGCATTGTCTCAAGTAATTAAACGTTTTGCTTATGGAGAAAACCTTCTAAGTAATGATGTCGGTCGGGCTGGACTAGCAAGCTCAATATACGCTAGACCACAGGGTAACGCTGGAACAACAAAGCTCTCCTATGCAGAAGCAACAAAGACCCATTTTCCATACAAATTAGGTGCAAATCTACCACAAAAGCCAAGCAACCTAACACCCAGAAATACAACAAATGCTCGTAGACTAGACAATAGGATATTCGTTCGCCTTCCTGAACACCATCCCACTCGGGATCACCACGTTCACGCTATCAAAACGGCTCTTGTCAACAAACTTGGCCTCGAAGGCTCTACAGTGAAAACTGTCCAGAAAGTGAAATCCGGACTAGCAATAGTTCCAACTAATGGAAAACAAGTGGAACAACTTCTGGAAAAAGCACAAACAATAACCGCAATTCTAGGTGGAAAGGTTGAAAAGGCAGAAGAATGGTATACATATGTGATTGATCACGTCCCACGTACACTGTCCTCTTTAGATGGCGAATCTCGGGACGTCACGGATGAGATGGCACGAGAAGAAGTACAATCGATAACTGGCTTAGTACCTACGAAGCTCACTTGGTCAAAGAAAACTCTAGCAAACTCATTGCGATCAGGAACTATTGTTGTCTATTTCAAGCAAATGATTAGCCCTTTTAGATTATTTAGCACAAACTCTATGGCTCGACTGGTCGCCAAGTCTCCTAAACCAATTCAGTGTCCTAAGTGCTGGGCATTTCACGAATCTAGACTCTGTAATTCAGAACTACGATGCAACCAGTGCAGCGCTTTTGGGCACTCCGTTTGCGAAAAACCACACAGATGTGTCAATTGCAAAGGACCGCATGCTGCGAATGATCCACAATGCCCGGCACGCCCGACTGTTAAATTTGGCAACCTAATTCGTCCCACTCAAGCACATCTCAAGAGAATTCGACAGGCCGGACATCAGGCATGGCTTCTGGCCAATCCAGTACCGAAAACCACGGAAAGCACTACTATTTTAACCCAATGAGAAGTACAAAGAACAATATTAAACACGGAATCCTGAGAATTTTTCAGGCTAACACAGCCAGAGGACAAGGTAACCACGATCTGGCCCTGGCTCTTGCGAATTCCGAAGCAGCAGATGTTATACTCAACCAAGAACCCTGGATATTTTCTTAACGAGAAAAGAAAATCACTAAGCAGCATTCTAATTACATGTCCTTCTGCCCTATAGACACATGGGAAACCCGCCCACGAGTTATGACGTATGTAAGGAAAGGCACAAATCTCCAACCTATACAATTAAGGCCAAGCAATACAGCGGATATTTGCTGGATTAAAATCCTCGGGGCTGCACCACAAATCACAATTGTTAATGTATACAGACCTCCTCAGGAATCGGAAAGTGGCACTGTAATTACAACATTGAAGCAATGGAAGGTACCCTCAAATACGGTAATTGCTGGAGACTTTAATACCAGACATCCATCATGGGACTCGTACGCTAGAGACTCGAGTCGAGCAGAAGAGTTGGTTGAATTGTCCAATGAGAATTCTCTGATCCTTTCCTCCCCCGTTGACGAAAGCACACATAACAAAGGTAGTGTTTTAGATCTTGTTTTCACAAACATAATAGGGACCCAATGTAACATTGAGGAGCACCTTCACACTGCTTCAGACCATGAGACTCTGCTCACTACCCTCCCTCTCAGGGGATATGTCGAGAAGGCACCCGAGGATAAGTTCAAGCTAACACCAGAGCATATCCCAAGACTTTGCTCAGCTATCAAAGAAACCCTCAAGATGGAAAAAGTCTTAACCCAAGATCTGGATAGTCTTGCTCTGACGATCACTTAGGGCATCAGAATCAATATGGAACGTTTCCTACCGCGAAAGAATCACAAAAATCAAGGAACAAAGTGGTGGAACGCAGATTGCAGAGAAAAGGCAGGCGCCTATCGTCGAGCCAGAAAAGTCGGGGATGCCACAATGGAGAAACATGATCTCAGGAGAGCGACAAGATCGGCTAAAAAGGCTCATTGGCAGAGTCTTATTCAAAATGCGAACTGCCCCTCAGATATTTTCAAGATTGCTCGTTGGCAAAAAAGTAGCGCTACACTCTCTAGCCCACCAATTAATTACGAAGGACAAATATACGATGTTCCAATCAAGAAAGCCTCGATTCTTACAAAAGCCCTACTACAAAGAAGGACCTCATCCGATGACATCGTAGAAGACTATATACCATTAGAATATCAAGCCCGAATACAGGTTCAAGACGAGGCAGATGAACTAGAGGTGGAGCGTTGTCTTCCTCACGTGACAAGTTCGGCTCCAGGGTCCGACGGAATATCAGTCAGGGTATTGCGGGCATGCTGGGATGAAATCAAATATGCAGTTGTTACCCTTTATCAGCAATGTCTCACAGAGGGATACCATCCAAAGATTTTCAGGAAGGCAGACTTAGTCATGCTACCCAAACCAAACAAAAGAGACCTCAGCTCTGTCAGATCTTGGCGTCCTATAGCACTCCTATCCTGCCATGGGAAAGGACTTGAGAGACTGATCGCTCGGCGTCTAAGCCTTGCAGCAATACATCAAAAGGTACTGAACCCATAACAATTCGGCGCTCTCCCTAAAAGATCAGCTCTTGACCTCGTAAGCTGTGTTATTCATGAAGTTGAAAAAGCACGCTCGAAGAATCTAGTGGCATCCTTGCTTACTCTTGATATAAAAGGGGCCTTCGATACTGTACTTCCAGGTCGCATGCAACGTAGATTAAGAGATCAGGGTTGGCCCCTCTGGGTTATTACATGGGTTAGATCTTTTATGACAAACAGAACTGCAAGATCACGTCTAGGGGATACAAGAACCGATGAAATTCAACTAAACTGTGGCCTTCCCCAAGGCTCTCCAATTTCTCCGATCCTGTTCATGCTATACACAGAGCCTATCTTGCACATAGGTGATCAAAGAATGAAGTTTAGCTACGCAGATGATGTAGCAATCTTACAGTCAGGCCAGGCTNAACTCTCCGGGAATCTACCACTCTTTGGAGTAAGGGTTAGAGTAAAA
This sequence comes from Oidium heveae, assembly GCA_003957845.1. Lineage (NCBI taxonomy): Eukaryota > Fungi > Ascomycota > Leotiomycetes > Helotiales > Erysiphaceae > Oidium > Oidium heveae. Next base: position 47,411 of record QVIK01000267.1, read on the forward strand.
CATCTGCCTAGGAGACTATGAATTCCTCAATTCGGAAATTGTTTTGGCTGGCATAACGAGAGAGCTTGTGCTAGGCTTCCCCGCTGTAGACTTTGCGGTTCAACTCAACACATAGAAAATGAACATGTGTCATGTGACCTGACTCGAGATCATCAATACCCTCCAAAATGCGTGAACTGCCATGGGCCTCACGCAGCCGACTCGCTTGAATGCTTGATTAGACCCAGAAAAGACCAATCGATGCCCTCAAAGTCAAAAATATCACAAATAAGACAAACTGCTTCGGCAGCAAGACTTCGACTCCAGGCAGCACACTGTGATTCAATAAAAACACAGACATCTGATGTTAACAATCTAACCACTACTACAAACTTGCCTCCCTCAATAGAAACAATGGACGAACGACCTTCAACGCCCCCCAATTTAAGGAGCCTAGTCTCCAACTCACCGTCGCCAAATCGTGGTAGATATGCTGCACTATCAGATCTCTCTCAGGAGTGCCACCAGAATAGTATGACGGAAATCTATGAGAAATAACGGCAACCATATCAAAATAATGTCAACTAATATGGGACGCAGCTCGACTGCGCACGAAATTGCACTTGACATTGCCTTCAAAACTGAAATCGACTTTGTACTTATACAAGAGCCATATATCTCAAGATCCATCTAGAAAAATCTCACGAAATCATCCCTCTTTTGTATACTTTACACCAACAAATGACTGGGCACGCCGACCTCGTGTTCTAACATACTCTAGGAAAAATAACTTTTACAAAATTTCTCAAACCCGCCCTATTCACGCATTAGAACAAGGGGTAGAAGACGTAATGTTCCTCACAATCGAAACTATAGGATCTTCCCCAATTCAAATCATTAACGTTTACAACGCTCCCCCAGGATGTATCAATCCAGGTGTTGGAGTATCTCTCATACAATCTCTACCAGCAAACCATTTTCAAAAAAAGACAGTAATGGCAGGAGACTTTAACCTCCATCATCAGGAGTGGCACCCCTCTCGTAGCGGCTCGACATCTGCACAGGCAGAATCTTTTGTCCACTGGCTAGACTCTAGGAATCTATTTCTAATTTCAGAGCTAGATGTACCCACACATTCCTGCGGTAACGTCCTTGATCTAGTATTTGCTTCAAGCGCCCTAGTTGCCTCTGGGGCTTTAGCGACCGTCTAACAAGACTTAGATACAACTTCTGATCACTTTCCTTTATTGATCACTATTCCATGCTGAGCACATAAATCTATTCCATCTACCAAACTCTGCGCTGCCACAATCAACCCGGCGACTTTTGAGACACTAATTCTCATGGGCCTAGCGAGGCTCTCACCCATTTCAGACATATCTCCCGTGAATCTTGACAAGAGAGCTGAAGATCTTGTTAAGATCTTATATGATGCATTTTCTGGATCAGCCAAAAGACCATTACCTCATAATAGAGGTCAGCCCTGGTGGAACCAAAGCTGTAAGGAGGCAAGAAAAATTTACCAAGAAAAAATCCGTAGCGAGACTTGCTCCACTGCCGACAAGAAGATATTTCGTAAAATAGTGAGGAAAGCGAAGGCAGAGTTTTTTTAAAAAATTGTGGACGGTGTTGAAAATACCAAGGACGCATTTAATATATCAAAATGGCATAATTCTAAAGGAAACTATCGTACCCCACCTTTAATTGACCCACTTTCCCCGGACCATCATCTTGCCCAATCCATCTAAGAGAAAAGAGATATCCTTGCACGAAACTTACTAAGAAATCTATCTGATGTGGAAGACATACCGATATCAACTCCAGCGGTTACAAGAACATCCTTACCCTTCCCAAGAATAACTACCGAAGAAGTTAAAACCGCCATATTGGGAACTGGAAATACTACCCCAGGAAAAGATCAAATTCCTACAGCAGTATTACGCCTAAGCTGGGTACATATCTCAAAAATAGTACATGAGCTCTTTTAAGCATGTTTAGACGCAGGTCATCACCCAGAATGCTTCCACGTTGCTATCCTAGCTATAATTGGCAAACCAAACAAGGCAGATATGAGCTCCCCTAGATCATATAGACCGATTGCTCTACTCTCAGTGCTCGGAAAAGGGCTCGAAAGACTAATCGCAAAACGTATGTCATGGATTCCATCAGATACAAGGTACTCGCACGACAACAATTCGGAGCATTACCTAAACGGTCAAGCGTAGACCTAACAACTTGCCTCACATATGACATAGAAGCTACTCTAGCAAAAGGTGACACTGCAACAGTAGCTACGCTAGATACAAAAGGGGCATTTGATGCTGTACTCCCAGGGAGACTTGTGAGACGCCTCAGAGAATAGGGATGGCCTACTTTTCTTTGCAACTGGGTTGCCTCATTCGCTACCGAACGCAAGGTCTGTATCCGACTAGATGGAGAAATAGAAGAACTAAGACTCATTGACTGTGGACTCCCTCAGGGGTCGCCAGTTTCCCCCATTCTTTTCATGCTCTATATAGCCCCGCTTTTCAGACTAGAAGGCTTCAAACAAGCTTTTGGATATGCAGACAATGTTGCAATCCTAAAAACCTTAAAAACATTAGAAGAAAACTCCACGTACCTTAATGAAACAATAAACAAGGCTTTAGAATGGGGCATGTCAGAGAGTATAACTTTCGATCCAAGTAAATCAGAACTTATTCACTTCTCTCGGAAAAAAAGGGACAAAGGAATAAGTCCTTATGTAATTACAAGTCACTTTACGATTAGAGAAAATCTCCAAAGACCATATTTCAAATGGTTAGGGGTGCATTTTCACAAGAATCTCAACTTTAAATTCCATGTGCAAATTCTAAAGTCCAAAGTCCTTAAAGTAGCAAACGCTCTACGATGCTTGGGCAACACTGTGCGGGGAGTTACACCTTACCTCTCCAGACAGGTGGTAAACGCTTGTGTTTTACCTATTGCTTACTTCGGAGCTGAGACTTGGTGGCCGGGGAAAACCAGAAGAAAAGGACAGAAAATAGTTAGCAATCGGGTTTGCTCTCATATAAAGATGCTTGATCTGGTAGGAACAGCTGCCGCAAGGGTAATCCTACCTGTTTACCGTACGACACNTCAGAAGAAAAGGAAAGAAAATAGTTAGCAATCGGGTTTGCTCTCATGTAAAGATGCTTGATCTGGTAGGAACAGCTGCCGCAAGGGTAATCCTACCTGTTTACCACACGACACCAACAGCGGCACTCCTAAGAGAAGCTGGGATCCTCCCGGCAAAATTGCACTTGACAACGTGGCTAGAAGAATGGCTATACGCATACGAAAGATAGACCCCCAACATCCACTATTTCTACGCGGGCAAGAATCGCTCCACACTCCTGCTCTCACTCGATTTTCCCGGTCCTACAAAGAGATTCCAAATTCCGAACAGATTGATCCTTTGATTAATCCCCCGTGGGAAAATATGGAGACTTCACGTGAATCTCTGAGTCGAATAGAAGCCCCTCTAAGTTCAAAAGAGAATACAACGGAATATTTCTACAATCTTCTAAACTCAATTCCCACAAGTGACATCCTACTCTATACAGATGGATCACGACTTGCAAACGGCAAGACTGGTGTTGGGTTTGCGATCTTTCAACTAGGACGTCAAATCCATATAGATGCTTTTCCACTTGGTGCAACTATAGAACCATTTGACGCAGAGGTACATGTAGCTCTCAGAGGGATTCAAACTGCAGTCTCGCTACCAACAACTCGTTTTGCGCAAGACTTATGGGTTTTTATTGATAATATCGAAGTAGCAAAAAAGATTTTGACGAAACCTTCCAGCATATCTTCACAAACTGCATTCTTGGATATTTTAGAGGCATTCCAGACGTGGAAAGCCCGCACACGACTCCCTCATTTCAGGAAGGTCATATCGAAATACGCTGGGTTCCAGGACATTCTGGAACTGAAAGCAATGTGCTCGCGGACAAATTGGCAAAACAAGGGGCTGAAATGCCATATCTCGATAAACTCAAGTTCTCCATGGCATCACTCGACAAAGGGCGAAAATCTAAAATAAGCGAAGATAGAAATGCATGGTGGATTAATGCGATCCCAAAACTATACGAGCAGCTAGAGATTAGGAGTGTTCTTAGCTCCCCTACTGAACTTCAAGTGAGCCGCAAATCACTTAGCCGAATTATTGCTGCCAGGACAGGACACGGTGATTTTGTCACTAACCACACTCGCTTCAGACACATAGAAGCCAATATGAACTGTAAATGCGGGTCCCCTAAGACTCTAATACACTTTTTCTTCTGCCGAATCCTACAACGACGCCCAGGACGCCCTGCGGGGCCCATAAACCTGCTCATCCCAAAATTACTTGGAACTCCAGACGGAGCAGTTACTTTGAGCAAATGGCTGGATCATTCACGATTTTTTGAGGATATATGCTCTAGATGAGGGAATGAATACTATTAAAATTCTTGCCTTTTTTTTTTACTCTTTTAAGCTATATTTGCCCTTATGGCGTATCTAATTCTCCTCTGCAGTCTCTTATAACGCAGTAAGCTTTGTAAATACTACTTGGAAAAGCCCTGTAATCTAAAACCGAGGTCTTAGCGTCCTCTGTCCATTAGATAGGATTATAGATCACGTGACTTAACTCACCTTACTCTAGCTTAGACGTTAAATAATATCATCATCCTTACCTGTGTGCCTGCTTGGCGTTAATCATGTAAATAAATAAATAAATAAATAAATATCATCATCAATTAATATCTGAGGCACCCCATCCACCCTAGAGCTTATCGGGTGTTTGTATAGTTATAATTGTAGTCTCTAGACACTTGACATGCCTGATAGCACTAGGCTATGCAGGCACGCCAGATACCTCCTGGGAGGTTCGAGGCTGGGATTATCCTGTGGGCCTGCTTGGCGTTAATCAATAATAATAATAATAATAATAATAATAAATTAATATCACACAGAAACTTCAAACAGCTCTAGCGGGCTCATGTACTCGGAAAAAAGGTCGCAATCAAGGCACCGCCTGGTGGAATGACAAGTGTAAACTAGCAGCCCGCAGGTATTATATGGCTCGGGGCCTAGGGAGAGCGGATGAGGAGAAATCTCAACTACGAACAGCTGTACGACATGCTAAGAAAGAATTTTGGCAAAATAGAGTCGAAAAAGTTCAGTCTCTTACAGATGCCTACAAGATTTTAAAATGGCACAACTGTGGTCCTAGATATCAGACACCTCCTACGCGTGGAACTAGCGGAAATATCGACGTGTTTTCTCCAGAGTCGAAGATAGAGCTTTTCAGGAGTACTCTACTTTCCCGTCATCTAGGAATAGAAGACATTCACGACTACACTCCTGCTGTTGCTCCTCGGAATATAGCCTGGGAACCGATAACCGAACCAGAAGTCTACAATACTACATGCCAGATCTCTTCAACTACTCCTGGTGTCGATGAAATTACAGTCCAGGTTATTTGCTCAGCATGGCCTATACTCGGAAAACGAATAACAAACCTTTTTAACCATTGTATAAAACTCGGAGTACATCCCAGAATTTTTAAACAAGCAAATGTTATAATCTTGCCCAAATCAGGGAGGCGTGACCGCACGCTTCCTACTTCATATCGCCCAATTGCACTTCTCTCATGCTTAGGTAAAGGACTAGAGCGCCTTATTGCCCGACGTATTTCTTACTGTGCACAAAAATTTAACATTCTCGCTCAAAATCAATGTGGTGCCGTCAGTCGCCGATCCGCAGTAGACTTAACTACCGCTCTCATGTGTGACGTAAAGAATGCCTTAGGGACTGGAAAAATTGCTGGAATTATAACAGTTGATGTGAAGGGAGCTTTTGATGGAGTTCTCTGCAATCGACTTCTCTTCCGTCTACGGACACAAGGCTGGCCAGAAATGATAATTAGATGGGTACAATCTTTCTTTCAAGATCGAACCGCCAAAATACAATTTTACCAAACAACTTCGGGCCCATTCCCAATCTTATGTGGACTGCCTCAGGGCTCTCCTGTATCGCCAATCTTATTTCTGCTATATATTGAACCCTTTCTACGTCTTTCTCGGGGACGATTTGGATATGCCGATGATGGCTGCCTTCTTGCCACAGCGAGAACACTTGAAGAATGTGGACAGAAACTAGGAGAGAAACTCAACCAAACTCTCCAATGGGGCCGGGAAAACGGTATCATATTTGACAGTGCAAAGACAGAACTTCATTTCTTCCATAATAAAAGAAAGTATAGTGAGCCATCACTGCAGATGGGGAACGATATTGTGAAGCCTAATGATTACACACGCTGGTTAGGAATTTACTTAGATAGGAAACTGAATTTCAAACAGCAAATAAGTAGAGCTTGTCAGCGCTCCCGAGTAGTCACCGATCATATCAAAAGACTATGTAACACAGTTCGGGGTACTAATTCAATGTTACTGCGGAAAGCAATACAAGGTTCTGCTCTTGCTACACTTTTCTATGGCTCAGAGACATGGTATGGGCCAAAGATATCAGAATGGGTTTTGAACCAGATTCAGTGCGCCATTAATTGTGCTACACGTGCAGTCCTCCCTGTATACAAGACCACACCAATAGCTGCACTCCTTCGTGAAACAGGTTGGGGCCCAGCAATCACTTGGCTGGACCGCTCCAGAGATCGTTTAGCAGCCCGCATAGCTGCGGCAGACCCAAAACATCCACTGCGACGCCGTTGGAATTCACCTCACTTTCGGTGGATTAGGGAACGTCAAGACCTTGAATTATGTCAAGATATACAAAGACCCCCCTGGGAACAGATAGATAGATCAGCTGCAAAGCTAGAGATAGGTGCAGTCGGCCGTGATAATGGAACTCTTAACTTTTTGCATTGGATTATGGCTCAGGAATACAAACTGCTAGACCTGACAGTATACTCAGATGGTTCTGTAAATAAAGATGGCCTTGCGGGTGCCGCTTTTTGCCTACTTCGTGGATCACGAACAGAAGTTGCACGCGGGGTTGTTCCCCTCGGGCGTACTGCACAAATCTATGACGCAGAAATACATGGAGCCTTGGAAGGGTTAAGAGCTGCTCTTAATCATACGATGGCTAAGTATGCCACAAATGTAACTGTTTTTCTAGATAACAAGGAAGCTGCCCTCCGTTTACATACTGGGATAGCCAGATCATCTAGTTCGGGACAGATCGCCGAATTTCAGTCGCTTCGGAGACAATAGAATATACTCTAGATCTGCTGCTGCCGGCAAGGTTAACATACGATGGGTGCCAAGTCACTCAAATATCAAAGGGAACGAACGTGCAGATTCTCTCGCCAAAACCGCCTGTAATATTCTCACTAACCGCACACAAGCATCCACTGCGACTGCACGTCTTCTCATAGCTGAACACTATGAGACGGGGATTAAAACTTACTGGCATAATAAAGCCCCAGAAAGATATAAAAGATTAGATATCGGAATGACTAGTAAACCGCCACCGGAGCTTGGATTCATGTCCCGAAAAAATTTAGGGCTTCTCCTAGCCGCTAGATCAGGACATGGTAACTTCGCCTCATATCATCATCGATTCAAGCATACAGAAGCTGACACAGTCTGGTCCTGTGGACAAGACCGGTCCCCTGAACATCCTTTATACTGCAGAAAACTTCGGCGAAAGAGGCCACCTAGACCCCCATCATCTACAGGACTAAATGACGATATTAAATGAATTCTTGGCACAGTAAAAGGTGCAAGAGCCTTTGAAAAATGGTGCTTGGAAGCTAAGTCATATGACTAAGCATAAATTAGATAATCAGCTGTAATTCACAACAATTATATACTGAAGTTCACAGAGGAAAAAAAAAAAAAAAATTATATATTGAAAGGTTGTAAATAACTATTTGCTTAATTTAGAGTATAGACGTACTGATTAGGTAGTCACATGAACCAAAACAGCTATCGTAGTAACACGCGAAGCCAGTATAGTTTAGTTGAGATGTCTTATGACGAATTCAAATGCCTGGTATAGCTTTTGGCTGCGCAGGCACGCCAAACGTCCCTAGGGAGACACGAGACCGGAAGTATTTTTCCGCGAGCCTGCTTGGCGTTAAATGATAAGTAAATAAATAACATCATCATCATCATCATCATCATCACCATGTCTATTTAGTGCCGGAAATTTTTAATTTTTGTCTAATGATGAAATACGATGAAATATATTTTGTAAATCCTCTATATTAGATATAAATTGACATTAAATAACGGCATATACATATAGAATTAGAATCCCATATTAATTTCAAAATATTATTAACTTTGGGACCTTAATTCTTGGTACCCGAATTTCCTCGTATTTGGAAAATAAAGTGCTGATTGGCTCATAAATGTTAACACACATGATATTTTTGTAAAAAACGTATAAAGACTTACAATTACTACGCGTAAACTCGGTCTATAACTAACCAAGTCAGAAGTCTCTCTAACTATTAAAGCAGTTATTGAGAAATTGTAACCGTAAAGAAATGGTGTGAGAATATATATATTTTATATATCTATGTAATGCTATCTATCTTCATTAAACTCTCGAATGTCTACTACATACCGGGACTCTATACGCTAACCGTATCGCAGCTAATCCATAAATAGTTTAGTTTCTTATGATTTTACTAGATACCGTAAAAATTGCCCCCTTTTTTAATATTAAACTCGACGTCCTCGTTGTTATTATGTATGGTTTACGTATTCCAAATTCTTTTGTATGTATTAATACAAGGTTAATTCGAACTAATAGTTCGGTAGTGTTAGCATGCAGATATATCCTTGACATCTTCTTAGCTTTACACTTGGCCTTTTGATTCTAGAACTTCCTTTTGCCGTAACTGCGCCCTTTTTAACGAGTTCGATCGGTGGATGGGAAGCAGCATAATCATCGACTAGTTCTTTGGCATGATCGAAAAGTTCGACGGCATACTATTCAGAATGTTCTGGGCCTGTACCTTTCCAGTACTAAGTATTCGATTGTTGGCTTGCCTCATCCGTAGCGGCGAACACGACGGTTATCCAGTGATTCAATTTCGAAAGATTTTCATTCCTCAGTATCTCCTTCAACAGTAACAGCGAGAGGTAAATTTGGTTCGTGACGACCAAATGGGTCGGTCCCAGGTTTAGGCTGTAATTGAGCTACGGAGATAACAGGATGGATTTGCCAGTATGATGGCAGTTTTAAGCGGTATGCTAGGTTATCCACCTTTTCGATGACTGGATATGGGCCAGCTTTTTGATATCCCAGCTTTTTGTATGGTAATCCTCGTATGTTATAGCCATGGTGAAGTCGCGGGTAAACTTCGTCGGCGGGTTTAATTTGTAGCTGTAACGGTCTTAAAGCAAGTTGATTTTCTCAAAGTACTCAGAGCTATATACAAAAGAAGATCTTGAAGTAAAGAAGGAAGAGATGTGAGAAGAATCTCCCCTATTTATCTACATATCGGGATGTTTTCATCTCCCATAAATAAATGCAATATCAAAGAGTTAGTCTTGATCAGGATTCCAATATCATGCTTCATTTCTATTATCTTAACTTTGAAATAGGTTTTCTGGTCATAACTGTTGAACCTGGTTTGTGACCTTACGCATAACTTCGGTTATTACATTAAGATTGTAAATATATCTCGCTTAAGAAATTATAATCAGTTCAGGGTCTCAATCCCGGCATATTAATTTATCCTTGCTAATAATAATTGTGCATGTTAGTAGTAATTATACATGCGCAGAATCATTTATTTATACTATTTAAGGTTCTAAGCATAAGCCATATTGTCCACTTTGGGTACAGGACCGGCAGAGCTGATCGGGATCTTGGTCTCAGGCATGCCCTACTCGTTCACGCCCGCTATTTACACACACAGCGTGATTGTCCAAACGAGTTCTGAAACTTCGAGTTGTGTTGGCCAGTAATTTAGTTCTGAATTTGACAAGCACTTGCTTAAGAACTTAATTGAATGAATGTCCAATTTTTTAATTTTTCCTGGGAGCGAGTCGCCAACGACGTGATATATCATTGCACCAAATTCCCATTCTTTAGACGCATCAATGTCGACATATGTACATCTATTATTATCGAAATTATATAAGAACAACCTTTGTAAGAGAGTAGATTTTATTGTTTCGAAAGATTTTTGTTCTTTTAGGGTTAATAACAAGGATTTTGACTCGGTGTATGTTTGCGTGATTTTCCCGAAGTTGGGCCTTTACGCAGAAGATCGGTCTTAAGTCGTTGCAAGGGGTCCAGCCAGTATTTAGGCGTAAAATGAGATTTAAATTTGGAGCCATCTAGTGAGGCCAATGAAGGTTTCTAGTTTTTTCAAAGTTTCTGGGACACTGATATCCTGAAGGGCAGTAAGTTTTTGCTTAGAAGTCATCATTCCGAATCCATCAACATACTGGCCCAATAGGTTTGTCGAAGAGAAACCTATGAAATATTGAGAGGGTTTTGGGGTAATCTTCATGTTTTCTAATATACTGAAAATTTGATGAAGGTGATCGCAATGGTCGGGGAAACATTTTGAGAAAATTACGATATCATCTACATAAACTCTAACAAACTTTCTTAAATGATGAAATTGGCGGTACATTTGTCGTTGAACATGGGATGGGCTATTTTTGCAACCCATGACTGCAACTTTGAAGAATTCTTGCCCTCAATGTGAGACGACAGTGAGTTTGTGCCTATCGGATTTTCTAACTAGCCATTGGTAAAAAAATTGGGTACGATCAACAGTAGAAATAAAATTTGAGCCACGGACGGTGTTCAGAATATCGTTTTGGCTTGGCATAGGATACGTGTCGGTGACTATGACTTTATTGAGCCCGCGAATGTCAACTACGATTCTTCAATCTTTTATATCAGGATGTGTAGACTTCTTATTGAGGTTTTGAGGCAGTGATTTATACACGACAAAAACTGGCGAAGCAAAAAGAGTTGGGTTACTCCCTGACCACTCAATCTTTCCATCGCTATGAAGTTTATCAAAGGTATTGTCAAGTTTAACCTCAGCCTTTGAGCTCAATGGATATTTTTTAGCCGGCTTATATTCATGCTGCCATCCATCAATCAACGGAATCGGCGTCAAGTCTTCTTCAGGAACATCAATTATACGTCCGGTATCATGAAACAAGGCTGGGAATTCATCAATAATTGCAATTTGTTTTTTGAGATCGGATTTATTTTCAGTTAAATGGTGACTCCGGATTCGAGAATAGTTTCATGATTATTTTTAATTGGACTAATTAAATTAGACGGACAAGTATTTCCTGGATGAATGGCTAGTTCATGTAAATTTGAATCGACGGCAAAAATCCCTCCGCGTAATTCTCCGTAAAAGATCCGAACTTAGAGTAACGTTTAATCAATAAAGGTTTTTCAGTATTATTGCGGCAGTGTATAAATTTTGACTCAGAGTTAGCTAAATATGCAGAGACCCCAAGATGACATGGTTGGAATAAAAAAATTACAATCAGAAGTTAGGGGATGGTAATAAATTGGTATAGGGAGAGTAGAATTTGGAGGTATTTATGTTGAGACTTTTACTTGAACGGTTCGACATAGCTTCGCATTTTCTCTAGGACTCAATTTCAATGGAATAGCAGTGTCTTTGTTACTGCCAGAGTACATTTTTTGAGTCAGGTAGTCTAAAATTATTCCGTATGATCCTAAAATGTCGATTCCTGGTAGTAAATTTGATTGAAGGTTATTTATTACATGAACTTTAACATGTACACGATTTTATACGATTTTATCATCGACAGTTCTAGCTGGGAGGTAAATTTCAATATTAGCAAATGTCGTTGACTCATTTTTAGCTGAACCTATGCCAGAGACTGTAACAGGTGACTGCATGGTTTCAATTTTTAAGTTAGGATAATTTTGGTTGAGGAAAAAAGAATCGATTAAAGTCATTGTGCATCCGGAATCCGGACAACTAGAGAGGTCAGGACCATTTGGAGAAGATTGGAAAACAGTAGTGGTGGAATGCCAACGACGAAATCAAAGCCCATTTGTGGATATAGTAGACGCTGGTTTAGGTGTTAAGGTAGGGGAATTAGTTTCATTACCATTTATGAAATTATATGATGCAATGTTTTTGGCATGGATTTTATTAGCGTGACAATTGGAACATAGATGATGATAAAGCTTATTATTTGAAGTAAAGTTTTGAGAGCATTTTCGACACTGATATGACATGTTGGGTGCAATATACCAATTTGCTGTTTGGTACTGATAATCGAACTGAGTGCCTGATCCTCTACAAATCGCCCTTCATACCGAAGAGGAGGAGTGATGCTGGCGTGATGAGGAGCTGCCCAACGCATGACTTTGTAAACATCTCGTGAGGATTTTATATCTTCCACCTTTCGTTTCCAGTACTCTCTCTTTGCCGAGGCAACTACAGCTTCGAGTGTCTTGGCTCGTGCAGTCCGGACAGATTCCTCCACTGCTTCACTACAGTTTAGGTGGGCGAACCTACATTCAGGAGTCCACCATTGTGCACATCTTCCACTTTGCTCTGCATGTACTTGTACTTTCACTGCTACGTGTAAATGCCACAAAAAATTATGCACAGTTGCTATGGTGATAATTCTAGCATCTTTCCAGGCTCATGATCCAGCAATTTCCTAATCAGGCAATTTAAGTAACGTTTTTGCTCAATGTTCCTACCCAAGTTAGCTGTGTGTGAGACTTAACCAAAGTCTTTTATGGTGCAGAAACTTGGTGTTCCAATAAATTACCGAAAGAAATTCTAGACAAGTTCCAAATTCAACTTAATAATACAGTCCAAGCCGTCCTCCCTGTCTACCGAACAACCCCAGTTCCTGCTCGGGTAACTTGTAGAAGGCTGAGCTAACCAGCATGAGATCCTTCAGATTCCATGCTGTACGCGGGCAAGACGCCAAATTCATAAAAAAAAAAACATGCGTAAATGACAAACAACAATCAGCAGCCAGCTAAAAAAATTAGTTTCAGTCAAATCAAAAATTTATAATTCTATGATTATCGCTTCATTTTACATAACTTTCTATATATCTAAATTCATGTGCCCTGACTAGATTCAATCAATACTTTCAGTGTTGAAGGCTGACGCTATATGGTTAGATACTCCTACTACCGAGAAGCGGAAATTTTTTCTATGAACTCCCTTTCGTCCTCCACGAACTACTTGACCCCTAGTATGGATATTCACATGGGTTATCGTTGTGCTATCTAGCGGAGAAATTATATTCAATTGATTTCCTTGAGAAATTTCAAATAAGGAAAGTTCACGATGAGTACTATTTTCAAATGTTAACTGCCTCTTTCTACTGAGTTACCCCTTTAGTCGACTCCTTCCCCTTATCATTGCTGGTTCTCCAACAGTTAATTGATCCTCGTATAATTTATCCTGAGTTCTAAATTTACTGGCTTTAGAAACCTTAGTATTATCGCCCTCAGAATTTATATGATTATTATTAAGATTGTTGTTATTCTCTTGGAAAGACCCAGATTCTGAATATAGCTATAAATATCGCCATTGTGAATGTAATTTCGAGGCAGTAGCACCTGGCTACGCAATTTAAGTTCGTCAGTTCAGTGACAGCATGTAAGACTCATGCTCCTAACGAATGGGCTCTTAGATTCCGATTATCTACTGCCACTTGGTATTGCTTTAGTACTTTCCAAAAGCCATACGCTGGCATATGAGTTATAAGCTTAAGAATTTGACCTTCCAATGCTCATGTGCTACAATATTCTTAATTTTGCAAAGCTTCTGCTGTCAATCAATCGAATAATTCTTTGATGGAAGTCTAGTTGAGCTCTAAAGGCCCAATGAGCACTCTCAACCTATTAGGTCGTAGTGATTGCAGGATGAAGGAGTTAGTTGGTATAAAATTTAACAAAATTACGACTCCAAGGCTGAAACCAGTTCGTTTGTAGGCACAATACAATTTTTTTATGGTATGTTGCAAGACTTATATCAATCAGATCTGTAGAGTTTATTTCGTCTACTGTTTGAGATTCCTACATAAAGATTTCTACATTTTGCAGCTTGCAATCCTTAGTTGAATTATGAAATTTTGGAGTTTAGAAAGGTCTTTATCCAGAATATTTATGATCAGATTTATTCCAGTTTTCAATGTAATCATATACAGTATAACTATATACAATTTTTTCAATTTTTCCAGAAGATCCCCAACTAATTCATTCAGGAGTAAAATCTTAGAGGCATAAGCCTTGATATCCATATTAATACGCCAGGTACAGAGAAGGAAATTAGCTTGAGGATAAAGACGTCTAATTGCTCAAAATTAACGCTATATCAGCCTGTTGCCAAAAAATATAGGCTAGTAGTGCGAATTTTCTGATCAAACTTCTTAAAACCATGAGTTAAAGCTCACTTGAAGTCCTGTTGGGTTTCATCTGAGAGGAAAGAGTTACCCACAGTAAATGCTGTACCTAGACAAGTTTGTCTCACAATATCCAGCAGTGACATCTTGTACCGATTTATCTTGTAAGTTCTATCTAACATGAGGATTTCATAGTAAACCGCTAGAAGTTCGAAGGAAGCAGAAAGATAGGTTATGAAAAGTCGTGTCATCTGTTGTGTGGCTATACTCTTTCCAAGGACATGGAACTAATGCGCTCGTTCTCTCAATATTAGAGCAGAAGTTTAGTGATAATAAAATCTTTTAGCTACACCGTACGAAGCTCTGCCTTTTCATTTTTAACATTTGCAAGCTGAAATATGCAATTTGGATATTCCTGCCTGAATTCATTAAATATTTGTTGTAACCTATTATCACTCTTCGTGGAATCTTGAATTTTTAACTTATATTACATTGAAAATATCTACTTGTTAATTCTAGGAGATTTGAATTTATGAAGCTTGAGTAAGAATGTTCTTTCATTTCTGAAATTATTTAGAATTGATTAATAAGATTTGAAGCAAAAAGATGCAAGTTTTATTCACCTGTCATAAAAATTGTCTGAGATATATCTACGAGGGAGGTCAACCAATATTTATAAATTACTAGAGCAAATAATATTTATTTATTTATTTATCTAATTTAAGGTCCTAGGCATACGCCCTAATGTCCACTCCGGGTACAGGACCGGCGGAGCC
>QVIK01000268.1:6538-62514 GCA_003957845.1 Oidium heveae
TATATATATATATATATATATATATATATATATATAAAGCCTCCAAATTATGGCTCAAGTGAGAATTTCTTTTTAGACAAAAATTGTCTCTTGTCACAAAATGCTTAGGTTGAGGAACTGGTGCATATGTAGTGGGCCTATGTAAGAACAGCCTCCCTTGATAGAGAATTGCTAAAGGCCATGCACCGGTTTCTTAATTTAATTATGTAATCTACGGCCACTTACTACGGTCACGACCTATAATTAATAGCTATCCTCCATTAAATATGCAATTCATAGTTGTCAAAATGAGCAGAACACAATTTCTAATGCACTTCAACAATTTATCCGTCTAAGAGAAAAGGAGGTACATGTATTCTGCGGGATTGCTAAGCGAAGGGCAGTAATGTAATGCATAAACGTCGACTAGCATTTGACGTGATTTATGCAAGATAATATCAATGCTGATAGTAATTGCTAGTGCACAGCCCCTGTGAATTGCTGCTAAATGAGCCTTGACTGGAAACACCAATTAAATGTCCTATTTCGCCAGTTTTCCGTTTCCCCAATTTTCATACTATGTAATAATTTCTTGATGGTGTAATAAAAATGTACCCCAGCAGGTTCGAAATTTGTTTACCATCAGCAATTTCTAAAACATTACACCTCCATCAAATTTTATCCAAATCCAATAAAATAAGCTTATTTTGAAGTACCTTACATCTATGAATGTTACGAACTAGGTCTCTGCCATTCATTGTTAGAATTACAGGTCTTTCAAAGTCACACATCTGCTCCATAGCACTTGTGAGAACTATTTATGCTCGTTTGAGAAAAAGCCTTTTAAAATTCCTACTTAACCCAGCATTTATAGCATATAGATATCTAGTATTTCAGTCAAGTCGATTTTATTGTTTTAGAGACAGCTTGGAGGGCTAAAAGCTGGTGATAGCAGCAATGGAGCTCGTTGGTAGTGGTGCTCATGACTTATATTTTCGACGACTTCTGACCCCTATAATTTCCAAATCTACAATGAATTGACCAGAAGCTGTCGTGTTTTCTCCGATTCTCTTGTTATGTTCTATAGATTTTGTGAGTCTTTCCTACTCCGTTCATTGTAGATCTGATCAAGTTGCTCGCCCGCAAACCCATCTTCTTGAATATTATAGACTAGAATTTTGGAGAGGAAAGCGAATGCGACGTGTTAAGCAAATATAGCGGGAAGGTGCAAGTATTGATATGGTTGTTGAAGTTTCTAGCTCACGGCAAGTTTTGTGCTTGACGAATGCAGAGTATCTTAAAGAAGATCTTACAATGCAGACGGTGGCTTGAAAGTATGTTTATTTTTTTGAATAGATAGTTAGAGAGACTAAAGTTACAATCATCAATAACCTTAGAACAATTAATGGCATTCTAATGATCAAGTTTTTCTATCTTGGCGTTGTTTACATTCAATTATTATTTACTTAGTCGTAACCATATGACAGGGTAGTTGTAGCGTTGATATTTTGTAGCATGAATTACGTAACAATTTGTGATCAAGACCATTCTTGACACAACACAAGCAACCATGGTGTTTTTCACGCTGTCCCTAGATATGATTATTTCTTGTTCATGAACTACTATGGATTTACCAAATGTATATCATTAAGTGAAAAATTACATAAATCTTAATGTACTCTATATTTAATTTTTAACCTCATCTTTCCCTTCCAATCTGCTAACCTAAAGGCTGTATAACACTATCAAATATGAAACCACAAGTAGCATTACACTTACTCCATGGTGTAGGCACAAATTTTGTTAGTCAGCAAATTTTGAGGCATACACCCTTACAAGATCCTACCCAGTTGTTCTCATGTATCAAACATTATTTGCTCACATCGAGATTTCAAAAAAAAAATAAAAAATAAAAAATAAAGTCAATAATCTACCACTCGTAAAAATTGCATTAAGTCGAGGTACCACGAGTCCGATCAGCCACCTTCCGACCACTCTCGCTTAAATTATGCGACTAAGCTAATTTGTCAGTGATCATCCAACCAATAGAAGCTTACTTGTATGATAAATATAATTTTATAGGTGTTGCTTTAAAAATCTCTTGAACCCAAGCCTAACTACGAAGTCTACTAATTGAAAAAGTCAGCCCTACCTACCAACTACCGACCAGCACTAAGCTTCATTGAGAATCAGGGCCTTGACTAAGCAATGTACGAAATGGGACATCTTATAAGGTAGAAATTTTTTGGATCTACGTCATTGAGTCAGATAATCTAACATTGCTTGTCACTAGCTCAGGAGTAATATCCAGTTGAATTGTTAACCCAGCTAGTAACTTTGAAGAATTCACCTAGCTATCTTTATCTTTGCCAAATGGCTGCAAATTCTCTTTTAATTCAAGGAGAAAACATACTACTTGATATTCAATAGACTAGGAGATTTCTCATACATAACTTATCAATACATACATCAATAGCCTCGATTCTTGGAGTTGCTTGAGTCGAATGTGCAACGTATGAAGCGATAGAAAAATTTTATGAAATCTTCAATGACGTGAAGCAAATTTACAAGATCGATATCCTTGGATTGAAGGAAGATACGCCATTGGTAATTTTGAAAGGCGAAAATTTTGAGAGTTTATGATTTAAGGAAAATACCTCCAAATTTGTGATACGATTTAATCAGACTGTTGGGCAAACAATAAAATTGAACTTATCTGGTTACAAGACGTATTATTGTATAAAAAATACCTTCGGTGCTTTCGCAATGAAGACTGTTACTTCTTTCCTGATGGGCATGGTAGTCATGTTAACGTTGACTTACAAATGGAATGCGAGCAAAATCAGGTGCATATTATCCACGAAACGCATATACACATCATACTCTCCAGCACATGGATTTGACTTGTGCCTTGTCTCTTAAGTCTCTGTATTACGAAATCCTGAACAAACCTGCTTTTATAAGCTACAGTGCACCATTAAAGACTGGTAACTTTTTATCTTGCTATCATGATGCAAGAATTTCTCGTCTAAAAGGTACTCAAATTCGAGCTGAATGGGATGCTCCAGGTCTTAAGCTATGGAATCGAGAAAAAATACTTCAAATAAATTCATTTGAAAAGCCATACTTCGACTGGGAACACCTAAACATCCCGAGAAATCTTTGATCCTGAAATAAAATCAATAAACAAGAAAATTACAGCAAATATATCGAAAATTTAAATACCAAAGAGGCTTGTGAATATCAGACTTCGTACTAGGACAGTGTACTTCAAAGGCCTTGGATATACTAAACTATAGAACATGACAATATATTCAAATGTATATTGAGAATAAGGCACTTAAAGCTTTGACTTATTTTTCAGCTACAAAGAATAAGCGTAAGGTTAGAAAAGATGCGAATACGGGAATTAAATTTATATGATAAGTAACACCCTGTTAAAAATGTAACCCTCTAGGGTGTAATGATTACATAAAAGAGTCACACTAAAGTGAAAGATATAACTTCTGTATATTATTAAACTTAACTAAAAGGAAAAGCATCGTATCTATTTCACGCACGAAGATCATAGCTACTTATCCTGTGCGTGAGCCTATGTTTACAAGTAAGAATCAATCCACATGAACATGAGCCTAAACAATAACGACACTGACAATAACAACAATCACAACAATCTAATAGTACAGGGTATCTTAATTTCAATCCTTCAACTCCTAATAAATAAATAGCAAATTAACATGTAACAGGATTGTTTACTTCCACATCGTCCGTTACTTGGCAACCCGGTAATTCACTATTTGACAACCCTGTTCAGTTACACGGAATTGCCGTGTTACAATATTTTCATAACAAACCCTAATAATTTTCTTCAATACAGAATGTCCCTATTCCGAGTTGCTTAATCAAAGCCTCGATCCTCAATGAAGCTTAGTGCTGGTCGGAAGGTGGTAGGTGGGACTGACTTTTTCACTGCCAAAATCTGAGTGTTCCCATTTCGTACATTGCTTTTGGGATCAATCAAAAATTTCACTGAAATTTCAATATATCGATGGATTTCTGATTTCTAAGTCAAGTACACTATGTGTACAAACTCGAAATAAACTTCCTAAGTGATGATTAATCGGCAAAACCCAGACCAAAATGTAAAATTTAACCATTTATTCGGATTCAGCGAGGAGTATTAGCATATTGATAGATTTTAGTTAAAATTTTAAAATCTAATCTACTATCGAGTTTATTTGTTCTCTGTCGTAAATTTTACAGGAAGTGAAAATGTTCAGAAACGGTATCTTAAGGCCTTAAAGCTCACCATGTAAAATTAAAAAACATACCATTTTTAATATCCCGTCACTATTATCAAGGTATTTTTTTCTCGCTGGGAAAAACATGCAAACTATAGATTTAATTTTTATAATGTTTCCATTAACTTTAATTTATCAGTATAGGCAGATTTATTGTGACGTTGGGCTACAAAACTGTTAATGGTGAAAAAATGATTTTGATTATTAATCTTCGTGGGGTAAGTTAACACAAATTCTGGCCGGCTCTGATAAATCGCACATTTTTTGACTCAAATTATGCCATAAATCTTAAATTGGCATATATTTTTAACAGCCATTCTTCCTGTAAGTGCCAAGCATAGCATATCTTATGGTTGATTTGTGAGAAAAAAAAATATATATATATGTCAAATTTACGACTCCAAACTCTTGAGGTATTGTCTGCTTCGATGGACTATAAAATCTACATTGGAAGGCCTTGCTTTACATCCCCTGAAGCTAAGAAATTAGCTGCACGTGCCAATGTAGATAAGGTTTCTGGCCACTGGATTTATTACTGCCATTTAAAAAACAATAATGAAGATGTTCATGCCAAAATATCTGAGCTTCTTTCTATTCCTGGAACGCTACTCGAAGAAACTGATCTCTTAAAAAATAATAACTCTTCTAGAGTTCTATACAGCATACCAAGAAATATATCACCATGGAGCTCAAAAGCAACCAGTATTTCTCAAGTATGTGGGATCAAGCAAATAGAGAGGATTGAGAGAGGAAAAATTATCATTGTTGATTTAAAAGAAGATCATCATGATAATAGTGATTGGAAGAATATTCTTCATGACCGTATGACCGAAAGTATTAGTGATAAAATACCAGATGTATCCAGAATCTTTGAACAACACAATCCATCACCCCTGGAAGTTATTGATCTATCTGCAGAGAGAAATCCTCTGGAGAAAATTAACGACTACAACCAAAAAAATGGTCTTTCACTGAATGAATCTGAGATAGAATACATTGCTCAGGCTTACAAAAAGCTAGGTAGATCCCCCACTGACATAGAATTATTTATGTTCGCACAAATTAATTCAGAGCATTGCCGACATAAGAATTTTAATGCAAACTGGACTATTGATGGAAAATCTTTGGGTGAAAGTCTCTTTCAAATGATAAAGAACACCCACAAACAGAATTCAAAGTACACAGTTTCTGCCTACAGCGATAATGCTGCTGTATTTGAAGGCTTTGAGGCAAGCTACTGGGCGCCAGACTATTCCACTAGAAGTTGGAATCAAACTAAAGAAAAAGTACACTTTCTTGCGAAAGTAGAGACACACAACCATCCCACTGCGATATCGCCATTTCCTGGTGCTGCAACAGGCTCTGGCGGGGAGATAAGAGATGAAGGTTCTGTAGGTCGAGGATCCACTCCAAAAGCCGGACTCTGTGGATTCTGGGTCTCCAATTTATTAATTCCTGGTCAGCATCAACCTTGGGAATTAGACGTTGGGAAGCCTGCTCACTATGCTAGTAGCTTAGAGATTATGTTAGATGGCCCAATTGGAAGTGCCAGATTTAACAACGAATTTGGGCGACCATGTCTAACAGGCTGCTTTAGATCACTACTAATAAATGCAAGTAATGAGTCTGATCCTCAAGAGTTACGTGGATATCATAAACCTATTATGATTGCAGGTGGAGTTGGGACTGTCAGGCCCCAACACGCCCTCAAAGATCCAAGCTACGTTAGAGAAGGAGCCCATGTGATTGTTCTTGGAGGTCCTGCGATGTTAATTGGTCTTGGTGGTGGCGCTGCATCAAGCAATGTTTCTGGAGATTCTTCAATTGAACTTGATTTTAGCAGTGTTCAACGAGGGAATCCCGAAATGGAACGTAGAGCGCAGATGGTTATTAATACATGTGTAGCTCTAGGCGAGAATAATCCTATTGCGTTGATACATGATGTTGGGGCTGGAGGCCTTTCAAATGCTATTCCAGAAATTGTTAAAGATGCTGGGTATGGTGGGAATTTTGAATTAAGAGATATAGAAAGCTCTGATAGGAACATGAGTCCACTGCAAATCTGGTGCTGTGAAGCTCAAGAGAGATACGTGGTGATCGTTAACAAAGAGGATTTAAATCGTTTTACCAGCATAGCCGGTAAGTTTCATTTATACAAAATTTAACTCAGGCAATTAACATGGGTATGTAGACCGAGAAAGATGCGGCTTTTCGGATGTTGGCACAGTTCTTCCTAAGCACGAAAATGGAGATGCACAATTAATTGTTACTGATAGGGCATCAAGTGAATACCCTCGTCCAATTGATTTACCAATGTCAACTCTCTTCTGTGAAAATAGAGTACTCAAACGTGAGATTAAAACAGTAAAGCCCAGTCTTCGTCCATTTGATCCACGGAAATGTCTCATGGAAAGCTATCCCCAACTACCTGAGTTTGATTTACTAAAAAAAGCTATTGAGCGAGTATTTAGACTACCAGCTGTTGGCTCCAAATCATTTCTAATAACTATAGGCGATCGCTCAGTTGGAGGAATGACAGTGCGGGACCAAATGGTTGGACCTTGGCAAACACCAGTTGCTGATGTTGCAGTGACACTTACTTCTCTAAATACTGGAAGTCAATCCAAAACAGGAGAAGCTATGAGTATGGGCGAGAAACCTTTACTGGCTCTTATATCACCTTCAGCTTCTGCTAGAATGGCAGTTGCTGAAAGTTTGATGAATCTAGCTGCAGCACACGTTGAAGGAGACCTTCCTCGAGTTAGGCTCTCTGCAAATTGGATGGCAGCTCTTTCGCACCCTGGCGAGAGTGCATCACTTTATGAAGCTGTCAAATCAATCGGAATGGATCTATGCCCTCAACTTGGCATTAGTATTCCAGTGGGTAAAGATTCGACGTCAATGAAAGCTATGTGGAAAGATCCTACGTCGGGTACTTCTAGAAGTGTAACTGCCCCGGTAACAGTTGTTATATCGGCTTTTGCACCGGTAGCTAATATTAAAAATACATGGACTCCAGCTCTGCAGAGATATGAAGATGTTGGTGACACAATTCTAATGTTTGTTGATCTTGCAAAAGGTCATAAAGCATTGGGGGGTTCCGCACTCGCCCAAGCATTTGGGCAGCTTGGTAATGAAGCACCTGATGTTAGGGATGCCGATCTTTTAACTGATTTCTATGATGCTGTTACTCAATTGCATGATTCTGGCATTGTATTGGCGTATCACGATGTTTCAGATGGAGGCATGATAACAACTCTCGCTGAAATGATGTTTGCTGGTCGATGTGGATTAGATATTTCAATCGACTGCTTGGTTGAAAATAATTCATTAGAGCAAATTCTGGAAGTCCTTTTTAATGAAGAGCTTGGAGCCGTATTTCAGGTTAGAAAGGCCGACGAGATTAACTTTAACCGATGTTTTGCTACTTGTGGGCCGCCAAAGGGAATGATAAAAAAAATTGGTCGTATCTCGCCTTCTAAAACACAGAATCTTTCGATTCGCTATCATCATAACCTCATTTTCGAACTCGAACGTTCCAAATTACAGCAGTTATGGTCAACTGTTTCATACCAAATGCAGCGGTTACGAGATGATGAAATATGTGCGGATGAAGAATTTGAGAATATTTTTGATGATTCCGATCCAGGTCTATCATATAATTTAAAATTTGATCCAAAGGAAACGATTTTGCCATTAACTTCGACCTTGACATCTATGTTTACGAAGGCACCTAAAGTCGCGATTCTTAGAGAACAAGGTGTGAATGGACACGCAGAGATGGCATTTGCATTTAAGTCTGCAGGTTTTGACCCAATTGATGTTCATATGTCAGATATTATTGGCGGTCAAACACTCTCTGATTTTGTTGGTCTAGCTGCATGTGGAGGATTCTCTTACGGTGACGTTTTGGGCGCTGGACAAGGCTGGGCAAAATCTATTCTCATGCATTTAGAAAATGCACGTCCTGAATTTGAAAAATTCTTTGCACGACCGAATACATTCGCGCTAGGCGTATGTAATGGATGTCAAATGCTAACGCGAATAAAAGAATTGATACCAGGAACTGATCATTGGCCGTTATTTTTACAAAATAAAAGTCAGCAATTCGAAGCGCGACTAAGTATGGTAAAAATCCAAGATAATAGTAAGATACCTTCTGTGTTTCTTCATGGGATGCATGGTTCATCTCTACCAATTATCGTTTCTCATGGTGAAGGGAGAGCTACATTCTCTACTGCACAAGGTCTTGAAAGTTTAGATGCCCAGGGTTTGATTCCTATTCGCTATATAGATAATCGAGGAGCAGTAACAACACGATATCCTTTCAATCCAAATGGTAGTCCACAGGGAGTGGCGGGCGTAAGAAGTTTGGATGGCAGGGTACTAGCAATGATGCCACATCCTGAAAGAACAATTATTTCTGAATCAGGAAGTTTCATACCCAAGCATGATATTGAACAATGGGACGAATTTGGGCCATGGATTAGAATGTTTCGAAGTGCTCGGAGGTGGGTTGGCTAAATCTTGACCTAACTATATTTATTTCATAGCTATATAAACAAAAATATAAAAAACGTCACATCTAGAGAATCATTACAAATATTTCACGTTTAGATTGACTGCGTGATCTAATCGGGTGTACGATTAATTTACGTATTCCAAAATTTTTGGGAATTTACTTGTAAGGGAGAGCGAGCAAGAAAGTATAGCAGAATAGGTATTTTGCTGTATCAATGCAAGATAATGAGAAGGCATAGAACGCGAAGACGCCACGATGGTAATTAAACTTTATACTTTTAACAATACGCCATTTCATATTATATAAGACTCAAGGACTATAATCCTCGCAAAGGACCACATCGAACGAAATGGCTATTAATTATCAACCCGCTTGTTCCATTTTTTTTTTTTCCCTATCTTTCTTCTCTTTCTATCACACAAAAAATATTACGAGTGGTCCAAGCTTTATTATCAAAAAATTGAAAAAAAAAAAAAGACAAATGTTGCATAAATGTCTCCGCACGTGACAAAACTGAAAACCTCACTAATGGAACGTTCTTATTACTAAAATTTTCGACATACAAGTCGAGACGGATCAGCCACCTGCCGACAACTTTCGCTTAAATTCTGTACCTTGATTAATATAACTATGATCATCTATAAGACGAAGTTGATATTTTTTTCAAATGATGTAAGATTACCAGCTTGACAAATATCAATGGTCCCCCGATGCTGCGATGTCACTAACGGATTAGAAACATTCAAGGTTGATACAAAAAAAGCCAGACCCACTCATCCACCGACTAGCACTAAACCTCATTGAGAATCGCGACCTTGACTAAGCAACTTGAGAATTGGGATGCGAAAGGAAAATGGTTGCGTCAAGATTTATCATATAAAATAAAATATCTGTAAAACCAATTTAAAAATCCATTTGAAGCCATTGTCTCCATTGGATTTACCAAAAAATATGCCTTGAGACTAAAACTTCAGCTGGTTGAATCAGAGATATAGGTTCTTGCTGATCTACCCACTGATGTTGGTAAGTCATATATAGAAAAAATATCTGATGTATCCACCAGATCTTTCTATGACGGCGGCTATGCGGTATGTCCATCGTTGAAGTGAATAAATTCGAACGCTATTCATTCTCAGGCGCCGAAAATTTGTGGTAATTACTTTAGACTAGCTGAGCATTCTACCGCACTCAGTGCTACCTATATAGCAGCAGAGACTTCCTCTCTTCGAACTCTTCTAGTAGGCCTACGCTTCAAAACTCATAACTGTGTCTTTGAAGACTTGGTCGATGAATTTCTCTGTAGAGTAGTTCGCTAAATCGAATTTCCGTCAGTGGATGCCGTAGAAAAAGTGGCAGCTGTTACTGGAGTGGTAAAATCTATTAATTCAGGGAGCAAGAGTTCATCAATATCTAAAAAATTATCAGGGTCTGATTATATTATGGTAATGGCAGAGATGTGCGCGAAAAAAAAATATGTATTAGTATATTACTTGCATCTAACTTGTAATTGAAGGTCTAGCTATTGTTGTCTTGATCATTAATAACAGTGCTTTTGATGGTGAGTTGCCGTTCAATTGCCACTTCTTCCAAAATCTCTTTTCATTGTATATATCTCGGACTGTGGTATTTGTACCACCATTTTGTCGAAGTGCAGTTATTATCTCTTAGAGCCTTTTATTTGCACATATCTGCACATGAATGGCAGCCCTTGTTTCACTATCACGTCGTTGATTGATTGCATGCTTGAAAAAAATGCCACGAAGCTTCATGGCTCGTATGCCAAATCTCGTCAATTTTAATATAATATATACTTACTGAACGATTAATTTTGCGCTCAAATGCGCAGACTTTCTTCTTGGATGTCATATATTTGCGCTGTGTGCCCTTAACAATGTACGTATTTGCCTGATCACATACAAGCACCTTTGATTTAATTGTGATTTTGCCCCGCAATTTTGAAGAACGGCTAATAACTGAGCAATAATGATGATTCTTGGCCCATTCTTGATAGTGTTCGTTTATTGCTTCTCATTCCTCGAAGCGCTGGTCTAATGGTGGTGGTAAAAGATTCCTTTGTTACAACGGCATTTAAGAAGCTAAATTTACACCCAGAAAGATAAAAGACAATTTTGAGGTTTAATCTAAAAATGTGTATTAGCAGATAGATAATTAGGCTAATGTTGTTACAGGCTACTCCTTGCTCTTAGCAACAGGGATAACTAGATAACAAGGGCATTAAGCGACGATCATTTTTACCCGAAGTGAAGGAGTCCACTTTAGATTAAGGAGCATTTCCAATTCGTTGACAGGAGACATTTGTAAAAAGTAAATAGTTGCCTAACAACACGGTAATTGCTAGCCAGCGAGCCCTGTAAATTACTGCTCAATGAGCCCTGCCTGAAAAGGCCAATTAGACGGCCGATTTCGCCAGTTGCCCCCAGTTTTCATATTATGTAATAATTTCTTGATGATGTAATAGTTACAAGATCCGCTTTTCGCCTTATTGTCATAGCAACTGAAAATAGGCATGCTACAAGAGTAAACAAACAGCTCTTGCGCATTTACTATGAATCAAATAACAAGTTAGCAACTTCCTTCACTTATACCACTGTCACCTCTTTTCCTCCACATATACCTTTCTTTATTGTAATGGTCATTCTGATTAGAAATCCACTAATTATTGATAACTCTAACCCTTCGTCAACCACATGTACGAAAAGTATGTCCGGGTTGACCACATCCGCTACATAAGCGCTGCCTTCTAGTGGAAATTAAATTTTCTGAAGGTGAATTTGTAATTTCAGCTGACTGTACTAAATCATCATCTTCAACATTAATTGTGATTCCATCTTCATGATGTGATGGACAGCGTAGAGTCGAGTTAACGACTTCATTTACAACAGCATTTGTCAGATTTAGATTAGCCGCTAATCTCATTCTTCTCGAGCGTTTAGCCATCGGTTCTTGTACTACCTCCACGGTATGTTTTCTACCCTAGTAACTATTGGGGATATCACCGCTAGCATTTTGATTACCTGCTAAGCTTTCTTGTCCCACCCTAGATCTACTACCATCGGGCTCATCTTGTTGTGGTGGCATAAGATTTACCGGGGCTAGGTGCCAATGACGATGAAAATCATCTGGTCTGAGTTTCTCGTACTCCTCTAACATTCCTTTAAGGCTATGATAACATGGTACCCCCAGAGAGAGTGTTAAGTTATAGTTACACTCTGGGATAGGAATACCATATGACCGAAAATTTGCATGGTGCTTCTCAAGGTATGCAAGTTGAGTCTCAACAAGCTTCAAGGCATGTCTACAAATCAATGTGTTAGCATCTCGAAAGAATGATCCCTGCATGATACCCTTAGCTTGTTGTTGATGAAGTAGATCAAGATATCGTTGATACTGCTGACCCAGAGCAATTTGAATTCTTTTCACAACAGTAAATAAGTGTCCTGTTGATTCTGCTATGAACATCTTCAGATAGTGGTGAGCACCTTCTGCTTTGCCACTAGTCAAGTGTCCGAGATGAAGGTACCTATTGGCAAAGCAAATTACAAATCTTTCAGCATATGGAAGCCATGTATCTTCCATATATTTGACAATCCTTCCACCGTTATTATTTGTGGCAAGCCACTTGGCTTTGCAACTACTCCAGTTCTCAGAGAACTCAACACTTGTTGGTGCGTACCAAACTTTCATAATATCCTCCATAAAGTCTTTCATTGAGTCTTTGTTTAATTCCTTACCAAGATGGGTCTGGAGTGCCATCTTTATGTGCCATGCACAGAGTATGTTTTTCGCCGAGGGACATTTTTGGTCGATGGCATTCATGAGAGCTAGCTCTCTATCAGTGACAATGACTCCGGGTTCCTGTATGCTATTCTCTTGAAGAACCTTTTTCAAGGTATCAAGAGCCGATTGATAGGCTCCCTCAGTTTCTCGACTCAGGAAGGCATAACCTACCTCAAAAGTAGAGTTGATGTTCGTACATCCAACCATGTGAAGTAACGACATCTTAAATCGGTTTGTACTGCATGTACAATCCATAATCATGACCTCGGGAAATTTTGGCACTAAATTTAATGATGTTTTATGCAGGAAAAAAAGGTGCATCAAGCAACTTTCCGTGTCAGTTGAGTAGTCAAACCACCACTCTTGATGCTCCACTTTAAAATGGTCATCCCCATCTCCACGCAGCAGTCTTGGCAGAGCATAAATTGGTGTTTGCCCTTCCAAGTTGGAGCTTTCTATGTGTCGCCAAACAATTGTATATTCCCTTCGCAGTAGCATGACTATCATCCTTTCTAAGCTCAGCTAGGATTATTCTTGGAGGAATTCCAAGTTCTGATTTACGTATTACATTTTCCTTTTCATGCTCCTTTAAGGATGTAACACAGGGATGGCCAGTCGCTGATATAGAAGGTGGATGATTATGGCTTGGGGAACTAACGTCGATAATATATTCATCACCTGATAATCGAATCCACGAGGAAAATTTGCAATTATACTTCATAGTTGCACTTTCTCTTATTCCCTTGGACTGACTATCATGAAGTCCCGCACGATCGCAAAGTAATTGACGAGATGTAATCACGCCTTGACGGTTGGTCTTTTTCGTAGACAAACGCAAGCCATAGCCATTTTCAATTGCGATAGATCGACAAGCAGTTATGGCAGATTCTATGTTCATGAACCTTTCTGAAAATGAATAAACAGAAGACATCTTGATATAATTCACAAAATTAAAATATACTGTAATGTCGGAATTAACGTTTTTGTGAGGATAAAATTTTATACTGCTAAAAAGTTAATTATGTAACAGAATTTGTTTCTTTCTGGCACTTACTCGTTGATATATTCTAAAATTAAAGATGATGACAGTATTTAGGTTGCAGTTTTAGTGGTGGTTTAATGTTTCTTATCAAAGACTTGATAAATGTTCTTGCGTAAACATGCAAGAAGTTGTTTATTTACTCTTGTCGCATGTCTATTTTCAGTTGCTATGACAATAAGGCGAAAAGCGGATCCTGTAACTATTACATCATCAAGAAATTATTACATAATGTGAAAACTGGGGGCAACTGGCGAAATCGGCCGTCTAGTTGGCCTTTTCAGGCAGGGTTCATTCAGCAGCAATTTACAGGGCTCACTGGTTAGCAATTACCAACAACACACTTCATATATGTATTTAGAGAATAGACAGTATCTAGGTCATGAGAATTTGATATATTGTGATTGGTGCCGCCCTTCACATATTTTTTACATTCTTCACTATGTTAGGAAATAGATTTTTATTATCCTATTCGAGGCCAATTGCCAAATTAAAAAATATGCATAAGCGGCAATAGCCGTAGTCCAACAACGAATGGAATCATCAGCTAATTCGAGCAGAAAGCCAACCAAGACATAGAGAAGGTGACCATGTGTAGCTTAATCTAAAGAACATATCTACTCCTCAACTGTTCAAAAAATTTTCCTATGTAAATTTTAAGTACCATGTAATAGGAAAGGAAAAATAAATCTGAGGTATTATTAGCCTCAATAAATAGAGACGGTTTTTTTCGAAGTTTTATTTTTTAACAATCGATTTTTAAGTCACGGGAAGTAGCAAGCGAGAGCAGTAGCGTAGTTCATAACAGCGAGAGTTGGTTGGTTCATAAGTAAAATCGGCTTGTTTACTCAAGACATGCACATCTACGTCTCTCTTTTATTAGTAAATGATCCGAATATTATTACAGAAGTGTTCATCACTTACAGCTTAGGTTTAGTTTTTTATAATACTCACGAGCAATAGGTGTCACATCAGAAGCAAGAATGCCATCTTCTGGTCTTGTATAAGTCTTAGGTGGGACATTTCGCATTCTTAGAAGCATAAGCAACAAATCAGCTAGTTTATCCCCTTGAGAGTAAATGGATCCGGGTGTCTTCTCAAGAGGCCATCGATATTTGAAAGATTCATGTTCCCATGATTTAAATAGCCATGTAGATTTTTCGAAACAGTTCAGTGTGATAAGTACTGCCAGGAATGTCTCAAATGTTTCCGCTGCTGATCGTTGAAATAATCTGCGCTCTAATTCATTTAAAACAATTTTACAGATGCTTGAAGCTTTTAATTCTGCTGCAGCGCTAAGCTGTGAGCATATTATACCATATACGCTATTTGGACAACTTTGATCAATAGTAAAATCTTGAAAGTTTTGTGTATCTATCATCATTTTCCCAGAGAGTCTCCAACTTATCTCATGGTCAACAAGGATATGAACAATAGACCACAATTCTAACGTACGTGAGAGGAGGAAATCTTGCTTTGAAGTAGCAATTTCTTGAGCTAAATTTAGTGTTGTGTGCATAAATTTTGAAGGTTCACGTTCGTAAAATGTACTGGAAATGCGTTTCGCGTAAATCTCTAACTTATTAGGTAGATCATCATTTTCAAAGTCAAGAATTCGAAGAATATTATTTTCAATATTTTCATGAAGACATGGATCAATGTTACCATCAGGCGTAACACTGCGACCCTCAAGAGAATTGAATGTGGCAAATATAGTTGTCTCTGGATGATGAGAGGCATCAATGCGTTGCATTGATGGTTGAAAATTAAAATGAGCTTTTGCATTGTTGATTTGTTGATGAGCAAGGACTGCATGAAGCCCCGAAGAATACATCTCAAGTTCGTCAGCAACCCGTGTTCGAATACATGGGTTTTTCCATAATCGAGCACTTTCCACATTTTTACAAGTATTGCAGGGAGTGCCTTCCGAGCAGGGTTTTTTCAGCATTCTACAGCGAATACAAGCACCTTTCTTTCTTACCTCTTGAACCTCCTTGCGACGAGAAGAGCTAAATCGGCCCCTAACTTTTGGTTTACTAGCTTTTTGACCATTTCCATATTCTGTACTGAACTCTGTCGTCATAGCTGAAAGATTAGATATAATGTGCTTATTCATCAATGATCCATTAATATCTGTACTTCCTAATGCATACTCAAAATTTTGAGAATCAAAGCAAGTATTTACTCTTGAAAATTCATCTGCCGGCCATTTTAATTGTTGATCTCCAGTGCTTTGATGGCTCATAAAGGGTATAAACGATGGGCCTGTTTCATTTAGGGCTTGTTCAGCTGTCTTTGAAGTTGAAATATTATAATGAACATTTGGTAAATCTTCGGGACAAATATTTTGTTGAGCTTTCAGGTCATTTCCAAGAAGTTGAGGATCAACCATTGATGGCATAAATCTACCTGTGGCAGAAGTAGCTTCACCTATAGCTGATATGGTAACACCTGCACTAGAGGACTCGGAACATGGGTGTCCTGGAGCATCTGGGTATAGAACTGACTGAGTGTTATTGCATCTGCTCCGACTTATCTTTTGATTTGGTGCTATCCGAGTCAATTGAGAACAAATCAATCAATATGCCCTCTCACCTTTCTTCCCACGATGGACGCGTTGATCATGACTAATAGGCGGATTATCGAGGGTATACTGCTCATGAAGCTCCAATCGTAGTGCACTTGTCGGTCTTGATATTTCTCTATTATCATCTATTCGATTCTCACTTAGAGAACGAACATCATGCTTCTCACTCATATCAAACTGCCTTGAAACCTCCGCTAATGTCTCGAGGG
The DNA here is from genome assembly GCA_003957845.1 of Oidium heveae. Classification (NCBI taxonomy): domain Eukaryota; kingdom Fungi; phylum Ascomycota; class Leotiomycetes; order Helotiales; family Erysiphaceae; genus Oidium; species Oidium heveae. The sequence continues at coordinate 22,974 of QVIK01000268.1, forward strand.
CTGTCCAGTTATTATTATCAACTGACAATGCAACAGTAGATGGCGTAGAAGAATTTTTTACATGGCTTTTATCGGAGGTAATATTAATATTTGGCAAATCGTTTAACTGTAAAAGAGCATTCTGCCGATCCTGTATCGATAAAGCAGGGCATCTTTTAACTAGGTGGGTTGTGAGAGAATCTATTCTTCCTTTTGGAAATTTTTCTCCACATGCCTTGCAAGTGTGTTGATATCTATTACTTGAATCCTGCAGCTTAGCGCCTCTCTCAAAATATTGAATAATCAATGCTATTGAAGTTTAGTCGTAACTTTATGTAGGACGAACAGGAGCGTAATCTTTAACGATCATAACTCCCTTGCAACGAACCATTTGGTTTCCTCCCCATATTTCAATATTGCGAGCAAATTCCCTTAAAATTTCAACGTAGATTGCAGAACGTCAGTTTGCACTGATTGAACTGTCTCTGGCTCTTCAGTGATGATGACAATTAAGGTGGTAAAGTCGGCAAAAATCTGTTTTACCGCCCTCTCGGTGAAGAGAATTCGGACAAATATTGAGCCGCTGAACGACAAGATTTCGCCGTTATTTATTTAACGATGATTAGCCCACATAAACAGCGTTTGTAATTTGTTCAGAGCGAGAAAAAAGTCATGTGACTAATATTTTAAAAAATCTTCGAGAGAACCAATCATATTAATCGATGTCCCTCGGGTATTCGATTCAAAAGCTTAACCCTCGACTACAAAGCCACTTTAACTACTTTGCACAAGCCACTTTCACAGTATAGCTTGATGAACCTATCGCCTCGGTACTAAATCTAGTTGCTGTAAGGTGAAGAATATAGAAAAGGTTACTGTTGTTCCAACTATACCTAACTTTGACTCAAGAGAATTCGCGCTTCGTCTAGCTGACTTTTAAGATGTGGCGAACATCTTGCTCGAAGCTCGAAAGATACTATGCATCTGGATGAACTAGGCATATTAATTTGTTTAACGATGAATAGAATTAATAACGCTTATGAATTATTGTAGCTGGCCTTAAGCCTTTTAATCCGCAAGCAGTACTTTTAAAGCTTGATATGAAAACAAGATCTCCAACTCCCTCTTTAAGCCTTACAGCAATTTTCTACCCTTAAATCCCCCTGACCTCTATGACTCAATTGAAACTCTATCGCGAAATTTGGCTCTCAAGCTATGTTAATCTGAACTTATTCCGTTCATCTAGTGAACACTTTTGCTTCCAGTAAATACTACAATACTGCTAAATAGCTTCAATACTTTTAGCGATATACCGACAAGAGTATTGGTATGTCTGGCTACACAATCTAAAAATCATTATACAGACCAGCATTTCTATTAATTACTACCACCCGAGGATTTATATACTTCCTTTAATAGAAATAAAGGGATGAAGCATATGTCTCCATTGTAAGAGAAGACTAGAAAGAGAATACATTGATGAGGTTTTCGCCACAAGCATTAATACCTACTACTTGTTTGACGTAAAGACCAGAATAGTCGGTGTATGTAAGACTATACCCAAGATTAGGCATAATTTTCAATTGACGAAGGCTTTGGGTATGACTGTCCAATAATTCATGGTATTTGACTTTAAACGAGATGGCATATTAAAGCCATTGTGGAATTAAGACTCTTTAGAGTATATCTTCTGATCTTCTTCATAAGGTTGTAGAGATCTTGATTGGTGAATGAATAATTTAAGGTTTGAATGGGATTTTAGAGGGTATTTCATTTGAGGGTTGCTTGAGAAGTATCAAATCACCATAAATTGACGGGAATTCAACGGTGGCTATTCAGAAGAAAAAAACCAGTAAAAATGGCTAATAAAGCACACTCAGAATAATATTCAGTCACCATCATAATTACGAACTAGAGAAGTTTCTTATCCATGCTGGGCATCGGCGCTGAAAACGAGAGTTGCTACTACTGGCCAAAAACTTTTCAAGCGGGATTGCTGAACGAAGAGCAGTATCGCAATGCATAAATAAATGTAGGCTACAAAATATTACTGCTACAATTACCCTGTCATAGAGATTCGACTAAGTAAACAATAATTGAATGTAAATAGCGTCGAGATATAAAAACTTGATCATTTGACAGCAATTAATTAGTTTTAAGATCAATGATGATTATAACTTTAGTGCCTCTACCAATTATCGTTTCTCATGGTGAAGGGAGAGCTACATTCTCTACTACACGAGGTCTTGAAGATTTTGAATGCTGAAGATTTGATTCCTGTTCAATATATAGATAATCGAGGAGGAGCAGTGTTTCTCTTAGAGAAATGTTAATACCACCCCATGTCCGTTCTTTTTACCCATGTCACGATTTTTCTTCAGGTATAGCATTATATCATTATTAAATAGATAAATCCCGTGACTGATATATTAATATACTCGACTTCTAAATACATATGTTATCAACTGTAGCAACCTCACCGCGGGAAATATCAATATCAGGTAGTGCTCCGGACACTCAGGCATCGAAGGAAATTAGAAGGCTGATGCCTTTGTAGGAGAGGCATGTTGGACAGGTGGAGAGCTTGATTCTTCAGACACTATTAGGCATGCAAAAACAAAAATAGCAGAGAGATATACGCAAGAAATAACTTCTTTTTTCAAATGGAATGCACCTCAAAGATACATTGATTTGGGTTAAAAGCAAAAGAGAGCGTCTATTTCACGCCAAAACTACCTCGAGCAATACTAGGTTGCTTGTTCGCATCCTGAACTGGACACGGGGATTTCTCCCAATGTCATACACGATTTAACCATCTGGACGCCTAACAAAGATGCATTTTTGGGTCTTTAAAAAATCCAGAGCACTTCTTATTACCGAGAAGGTCGACAACTCACTACCGTTAATTCAAAAGGGCGACGTCGACAACAAGCTGTCAAATGGCTCTTAAGTACGAATGAAGGCGTAAAAGCCTTGCAGAATGGGTACAAAAAGGCAAATATTTTACAGCTTGTTACCAAAAGGCTCAACTGTCATTGAATTGTCCCTTTGTTGATCAAAGCTAGTTGGATCAATTCATAATCACTATCGGAGAAGTATAAAGGAGGATCGGATAGGAAAGATACAGGAAAAAAAAATAACAACTATGATCCAACTCTAACGTGTTGGCACAGCTTTCTTTTTAAAATATTGTAGTTATAATACTTTCATACCTTTTCGAGCATGACAGGCTCCGCCGCACCCACCCGTCTTAAAAAGCTGCAACCTACGGGTTTACATAAATTAAAGCACAGTACAGAGACGTTCACTCCCCACGCGTCCTACGCTCCTTGGGAGGCCGAACTAGCGGTATATAGCTTTAGTTAGATGTTAAATGAAAATTACTTATTTACTGTAGCAGGTTTTTCGATATTTCTTCACTAAACTTGTAAATGATTTGAATAGGGCCAGTTAAACTTTGAAATTTAATCAAGCATAACTGTGTGCTTGAAATTCCAAGTTTGAACGGCCCTAATATGTTGTGGGTCTCATGAAGTGAAATTTGAAATATAATTTCGAGTACAGATGCGATACTAAAAGATTTATTGAACCTTATCATTCCAATAAAGTGCATCGGCGGTAGGTTGAACTGATTCGTTTCATAGTTACAATTTACCACCGACTTTTATGAATATCTTTCAAGCAAGTCAGGAGATTGTTGGCTTGCATAGAACAGATGTGTTAGCTTGTTATTGTTATTCGTTTTGTCCTGAGGATTCAATCTTGCTTGATGTAATTCATTAAGTAGCATTTTAATTGGCATCTGCTCCATGAGCTCTTTGTCTCAATAATCTTAGCGTTTGTTATAGATTGATCTCCCAACTGCAAGTTATTTAGGATCATTTTGACACAGGCCAATCAGAATTTGTTTTGGGCTACTCCTGCTTTCAATAGTTACTGATTTGGATTTCTTTGAGGTGATCTCAAGAGACAAGCGGAGGGATAACCACAAAATCAAGAGAAAGCTCGTGATTGTGCTCAGCCGTAGAGGGTGCGAGTTTTTAAGAACCATCTTTCTTAAGGTGCGCTATTGGTTGAATGAGCAATTTATCAATCTAGATGCAAATTCTCTTTTTGTCTCATGATCACTACCAACCCTTGATTACAGTCTCCCATCTCAGTCACTTTTGATTACAATCGTTGCTTTGAATAGGCATAGCTTAGAAAATGCAATCCACGACCATTTCCAAATTTATGTACAGAATCCTTAGTATTATTTGTGTCTTAGGTGAGAGCTAAGGCTGTGAAATAAAATTGTGAGAAGTTAGATTGAACTAAATATTCATTTTGAAGGTGTAATATTTATTAAGTTATTAATTTTAGAAAATTGGAGACGTAAGGAAGAAACAAAGATTCGGTGTTAGATTGATTGATGGCAGTTTTGGTGATCATATAGAGAAATATATATATATATATATATATATATATAAAATAAAATCCATCAAAAATACTTGCAAGCAGAAATAAGTGAAATCAATGATCATACTTGCCCGTAGTTGTTGTAGTGACTGGCCTAACAAGATGATGAACATTGTTTGGCGATTCTTAGAGTTGATAGTTACACACCTAAGTGAATTTAGAAGATTAGGGATATGGGTTTAAAGATATCGACATGGGGTGGCTTTAACATTTTTCCTCTCTTATTTTTGTTATGGTTTACCGTTTCAATTACATTTCTCAAGTGCATTCAGAACTGAAAGTTTCAAACTTCATAGAGTCCTTCTCAGATTTTCAGTTGATATTCTATAGCCTGCCCATCGAGGTCAATCAGCACTGGAAAGAAAGTTTTTCACTTTTCTGCGAAGATTAGTGTAAGTAACAAATCAATCTGGCATGTTACGAATAGATTTGACCTTGGCGTGAGCATAAAGTATCCACGGATGGTTGGTTAGTCACACGTGTTTGATTTTCCCGTTTAATCGGCGTGCACGGCTGTCGTGCCCCAGTATATATTGACCATGTGATGGATCTTCCCGCCCGCACCGGTTATTTTGATCGTTTACCGCCAATTAGTTTTGCCGTAGATCTTTTAAGATGTTTCGAGCCTCACAGTTAACAAACACTGCATTTCAGTTTACATTGCATGGATATTAGCTCAGTGGAAATTAAAAGTATACAGTATCATCGACGCTGTAATAAAATGTGTCTCAGCTGAATAACATAAGTTGATTGGCCCAATTGATTTCAATTTTGACCAATCAGCGTGACCAATCAATTAAGCTTTGCCAGATTTCAACGCAATCATTTGCTTACCAATCAAGGACCAATAATCAAATTTAATTAATTAGATATCTTTTAATGGCAGGCGAACTGAGCAGCACCAAATATAGACAGAGCTGACTATGATTGGAGTAGCATCTCGCTCATAAGTACCACGGGGAGCTTCTTTGACAGTGTTCATTGAGGCTCCAGACGAGTATCCCTGCAAGTACTCTTTGTTACTATCGTTTGTAGATTCGGGTTGAGTGGATTCCGTCCGGCTCAAGCATTACCTTTATTTAACCCATGCTCTATGCAAAAAACGTATAGAGCATGGGCCAGAGTTAATGCCTGTACTGGAGCATGGCTTAGAGTGGATCTGAAATAGACTAAGATGGAGATAATTGGCTAAAGCATGGGGAGATAATTTGCTTTTCCGTCTTCTCGAGGTATTACGGACAGCCATAGCTAGTGACTCATCCCTGATGTAAGAAAACGTCGTTAGCTCACATATTCCCACTGTTGCAAATCGGTTAAGGAGGCTGGTTTAGGATGGCAGAATCTAGCTCTACGGGCTGCTGCTATGAGGAAGCAAACGCCCATGACGGGTAGTTAGGAGACGGAACATTGATCTAAGTTCTCTCACGATCCCTCCTCACCTCGCTCTGCTAGAAGCGTTTGTTACGAGCACTGATGTATCATGTCACGTACCCGAACTTGCGGAAATATCTCAAGAGGGCAGGATGCAAGATCCCTCCCATCCCTGCGATGAGAAGTTGCATCTGACTAATTTGATCTAACCCGATTCTGTACAGCCAATTCGGGATGCCGACTCGAGCTGCTAGCTCTCCCAATAAGCCGCAGCGCTTCGCATTGTGAGCTCAGCAGCTTTCCTTCGCTGGACAAATGCTTCGGTATCCCGAGCGTTCGTTTTCTTCATTCCGTCTATATCGGATAGCTCAAAGTAATTGCATCACTGGTCCGTGCGTTAAATATGCTGATTGGCAAATACGGATTCTGAGCCAATCAACATACGAGAGCACGGGCTAGTGACGCAGCTCTGTTACAGCCTAAGTCCGACCTTACTGCCTACTCACCAACCACAACTATCAACAGGATTCTGATGGAATCCAGGTCCGTTGTACTTGGTTTTTGGGTTTATTGCTCATCGATGATGTGGTACAGACCCTCGGCCTAGCGCCAAGCGATAAAAGAATTGTGGCAACCAACCACTTACGTCTAGATCACGACTCCATGTCAATAAACAATTGTCCTTTCCGAGTCTTCTTCTTAAACTGCTGCATGTCCTGATCTGGCTCAAAGGTAGGTATTCTAAACTTCGTAAAGAGTTTCATTCATTAAAGTCATCATGATCCGTACGCCGCTGCTTCGCTTTGCGGCTAAAACCTCCAAAACTAGACATCGAATTTCTGTGCCGAATACTTGTAATATTTCATATAAAAATCTTCGATCACTACATATCAAGCCTCAGGATTTGCAAAAAAGCGATGACCATAAAAATACGCCATTCGAAGGCTCCTTTGCTCGAACCGATCCATCTGTTGAAGTCAAATATCCAGATGAGGATGAGATACCATCCAGCACTCCCATTCAGGGTAGAGGTGGACTTCACGTCAAACGTACTTTAGCATCATTTTCTCTTGAAGGCAAAGTCGGGATGGTTACTGGAGGAGCGAGGGGTCTTGGTTTGGTTATGGCTCAAGCAATGGTGATAAGCGGAGCTGATATGGCAATCATAGACTTGAATAGTACTCATTTCGTGGAAATATTGGATACTCACTGACAATCTATAGAGGAAGAAGCCGAAAAGCAATGTGGGGAACTAGTAGCATCTTTTATCCGAGAAAACCCCAATTCAAAAAGGTAAGAATCCTATTCTCACCTACAATTATCATAAGCTAACGTTTTGACGAGGATTCCTAAAGTAACCGCACATCATGCAGACGTCTCATCCCAAGAGTCAGTAGATGCCGCAGTTGCAGAAGTTATTCAGGAACATGGTAAAATCGACAACTTAGTTACTTCTGCTGGCTTCACCGAGAATTATGAAGCAATCAAATACCCAATCGATCGCGTAAGAAAACTTTGGCAAGTCAATGTAGATGGGACCTACCTTTTTGCTATTGCAACGGCCAAACATCTTATGAAACGAAAGGCACCTGGGAGCTTAGTATTTATTGGAAGTATGTCAGGAGCAATTGTAAATGTTCCCCAGCCACAGGCACCTTATAACGCCGCAAAAGCTGCTATACGGCATCTGGCAGCTAGCTTGGCCGTTGAGTGGGCTCATGCCGGAATTCGGGTGAATTGTATTTCACCTGGTTACATGCTTACAGCTCTGTGAGTCGTACCATGAAAATCCTAGTGCTGGAAAATTCTGATCTAACAGTAAAAACAGGACTAAAAAAATACTGAAAGAAAAGCCCGATTTAAAAAAGAAATGGACATCTTTAATTCCGGTCGGTAAAATGGGGGACCCGGAAGATCTCATGGGAACTGTTGTTTTTTTGGCTTCAGATGCCTCTGCATACATAACTGGTAAAGATCTTGATTCGAGATCTATCATGTTTCACTCACTAATGATTTATAGGAGCTGATATACGAGTAGATGGTGGTTATACTCTTACATAGACCTATCTTTAGGAGTATTAAGTTGAATCCTATTATTGTTCTTTAAATCTAAGGGACAACTTTTAGCAAATGGCTGAGAAAAAATCTCCTGAGATGTAGAGACGTTCGAGAGTCATAGGACGTCATGAATTGACGAAAAAAATAACTCAGGACTTGACAGCTAATTATATCTAGGCATCATAACACGACTGGATATGTGAGTGTAAGAGGAAATGATACCCCATTGATACTGATGATGTTACTTAATTTTAATAAAATTTGTATATATTTACAAGATTTATGATTTATGAAGAGATTAGTCAATTATATATCTGCTATAATCTATCAAATATTTATCGGGCATTAAGAAATGATATAATTCTCATTCTGTTTAAAGAATTTCTTCATTCTTGTATCTAGATCGAGCTTATTCACATCGCGAAAATAGAAAATAGTTTAGCTTATAACGGTGAATTCAATACAATTGATTTCCATGAACAATTATCACCAAACCGCTGATTTCTACTAGCCATAGTAAGCCCTACATTTCTGAGGCTTTTTACTATGGTCACACTGACTAAATTTAGCGCGAAGCTGAAGCCTTGCACACCTTTCCAACCATGTATTGAACAAGAAACGCATATCACACAGCATTATATATCTTTTTTTAATAAAAAAGACGAACAATAAACTACTAGCTTGTTGAATATACATCTATTGTCATTCTCATCACTTAAAATAAGCATGGCGAGAGCCCACCAATAGCACAATAAAATATCCTCCTAAAACTTTTAGCGACATGTGAAAATGACAGAAACGAGAATGTATATTCTCTAATCATTGGATTATGAGTATAAGAGAATGAAGACGAAAAAGATGGTAAGCCTTTTAAATTATAAGAGAGGGGATCTATATGAGATTCAACGTCGCAAAACGAGATGGTAGAATTATGATATTACTCGATTTAAATAACCACAAAAAAAGCTCAGTATAAATAAGTGAAATAGATCCAAAAAAAGAGACTTCCATTTTCAGGTCACATCTGATGATCTCAATGCACTCACTCACTTACCCTCAATAGAGCGTAAGAGGATCAAGATTTTCGATAATGCAAAGACGTTCATCTACCAGTGTTTTACTTACACATACTCGATATCTACTATGTCACAATATATCTCGCTCGGGTGGGTAGTGTTGCGTGAATCTTGCAAAAAGTCTCAGAGAAATGTCTGTGATCCGCAGTACTCTTACATGTATATGTCTCGACTACGGTGCAAATGACTCCAATGTAGAGATTTTATGTTGATATCAAAGCAGGTTGCTTTGCTAACCAGTATTTGGCCACTTTCCTCTCCTCCACACTAGCCAAATTTTCTTGTAGTCCTTGTCTACTACGATCAATAACATATCAACAAGGTCGTAAGGAACTAATGGGGCTGGAGAAAGTTACAGCGGCTTAGATGAAGTTGGTGCAAATTACTATTTAATTGATATTAGGGGCTTTGGGATTTTTCTATTGGGTAAAAACGCCATTGAGGATGTCGAAGGCGAAGTTTTATTTTTGTAAGGGGGAGAGGTTTAGATACTTTGGTATCTACTAAACTAGAGGCACAGAAAATATATCATGTAAATGACCTTTTTTTTTTTTCAGACGGTATAGATTCTCAAAAGTCATGCAAATTAATGAGAAAAGGTATTGATTGAGGTATGTCTATTTGGTTGTGTCTAACTTACCCCTAACTATTGGGCATAGGCCAACAATTTAAAATTCGGACTAAAAAAACCTACACTAGTATTCTATATACTTAGCTATATATATATAATTAATTCACCATAGCCCGACCCGACAGCCAAAGACGAGCTGAGGGAAAAGCTTATTGAGACATTCATTTAGAAAAAACAATAGACCTACTAAAGGGAAAGTCCATCAGTCAATCCTACTATACTTTTTTGATTTCTTTTTTTTTTTCCCATGAGCAGCCGTGATCATAAATCATCTAGTCGTTTGGGAATCTAACCTCAACGCTTCTGGAATATCTCTGACTAACACCTAGCCAATCGTACCAACAGCTTTTTTAATGTTCGGATTCGGGTAATTGGGAATATAGAGAGAGAACATCTGTTCATCCTGACTCTCAGATACTGACAGCTATGCGGGGGTTGATTTCTTGAAAGTTTGATGGAGTATTATGATATATAGATAAAGCCAACTGAAACCTACGGGGATGTACGTGATTCCGGATGGAGAGGATGCATACCTCTCCCCATAAAACACTTTGTTAATGAAAAAGGAGAGTTACTAGGCGTCATCACAATGGAGCTGCAGCAGGATGGGAATTTGACATCCTCATATCACGTGGTATTTATTTTTGTGGGAAATAACATCGATCAACTACGGAAACAGCAATTCCCTTATCTCATTGGAGTGAACGCAATTGCTACAAGAAGAAGCGAAGCCACTACCTAAGATATCTTGTTATCTTGAGTTTCATAAGTAACGCTCCTAGCACTCTTAATCTGTATCTTTATAAAGCAACCATGTCGAGGTCATTAGGTAAGATCATAACTAAAAATACTTTTGAAGCATTGCTGTTGCTATGGGACATTATCTCTAAAATTGAAGATGGTACACAAATATTTTGAGGACTAATACTGACTATTTGAAATTGTCGTAGACAATAACAGAGTATTTTTTATGGATAATGAGGTGGTTGAGAAAAGTCCCCGAGGAAAAGTCTTGGACCCTGCCAAATCTTCAGCGCCTTTTGCCACTACATCTTCGAACCCACCAGCTCTCATAGCTGTAACTATGGGATCAGACTCAGATTTACCTATTCTCAAACCGGGTCTTGAACTTCTCAAAAGCATGCAAATCCCATTTTCCGTCACCATTACATCAGCGCATCGTACACCTCAGCGAATGATCGAATTCGCCTCGTCTGCTGAATCTAATGGAATCAAAGTAATCATTGCTGCTGCTGGTGGAGCTGCACATTTGCCGGGCATGATTGCTGCTTGTACTTGCTTGCCAGTTATTGGCATTCCTGTTAAAGGAAGTACCTTAGATGGTACAGATAGCTTATTAAGTATTGTACAAATGCCCCGTGGTGTACCAGTTGCTACGGTGGCGATAAATAACAGTGTAAGTAAAGGGCTCTATAATGAATAAAAAAAGGGGAAACCTTTTCCAATTGGTTGTCAATAGTTCAATTGACTAAGTGTGTTAATATAGATAAATGCTGCTCTTTTGGCTGCAAGAATACTAGGCGTCAGCGATAAAACCATCCAGGATAAGGTTATCCAACATTCCAAACAAATGAGTGACGAAGTCGTGCTAAAGGCAGAGAAATTGGAAAGGACCGGTTTCTCTCAATACTTGACATAAAACCTTATTTTTTTATGTTGAATAAGGTTGAAACATTAGTGCACCTTGAAGAATGAGACTCTACCAGGCGTTCAAGGAGAAAAATATGCCACTGTTATAGATTGAAAATCAATACCCCTATAGTTTTGTAGATCACGTTATTTTTACAAAATCTTCTTATTATTTCGATGCCCTGTAATCACGTGACTTAATTCTGATGTTTTAATTTGCTTTGATTGGACGGCTAAATTACTAATCCTCATCGCTTCACGCAAAACATATCATTACATATCCTTAAAAGATTTTATTAGTTAGACTTCTCAAGTTAGTATCCTTAAATTTCCAAGAAAACTTTTTAACTTTTTTGTCTGGAGTTGCATCTCTTATGACTAATCGAAGGAGAAATACATAAGGTGGTCAAAACGGTAAATACAGTGTATGACTCGAGGAGAAGAAGAGTCGCAGACAAGATGTAGCTGTGGTTATATTCCATCTCCCTCACACAGGATACACAATCAAATCTACTAAGATGTGGCATCATCTCAAGCTCGTCTGTAGAAGCTTGGAATCCCAGTAAAAAATCTATTGGGGGTTGATTCGCGTATTAAGATTTAATGTACCGACAACTTATGGTGGCTGACCAATATTGCTTTAAATAAACAAATAAGTCTGTAGAATTTTCACAGAGTACGGAGAAAGGGAACCAAAATTAGGTACAATGATTGAAGGTAGTTTTGCTTTCAAAATTGTTAGCCAAGAATTCCCTCATTGTGTACGAATATATTACCGTCACCTTCAGTTTCCTTCTCTGGATGCCTCCTCAACTATCACATCTCCTTCAACTTATGGATATTGGATGCTTTGGTACTCTCAAGAAAGCCTCCAAACAAAACAAAGACTTCATTAGACATTATTTCGACTATATTAAGAAGCAGGACTTTCCAGCCACTTTTCTGACAGTATTCCAGCTATCTATAACAAAGAACGAAATTCAAGAAGGCTTTAGAGGCTCTGGACTGCATGCATTCAATCCTAAAGCTGTATTTTTGAGGCTTGATCCTATTTTCAGACCACCAGACACTCTCTTTTCACATCTCTTCTAGCAGGCTAGGACACTAAGTAACACTTCGGTAGTGTGGAAGCAGGCTATACTGGTCAATCAGGGGATTGAGAGGCATCAGAGAAGCTTATCATCTCCTATTTTTTTAAATATAATGTTGGACTTATTAGCGACACGTGCAATTATTTGTACATCAAAATAAGGTTTTCGCGTTGTTGTCATAACAAGGGTTTATGCGAAATAATGCTCGTCGGATCTTCCTTAGATTCCTGCCTTATGTAAAAATGTGTCTTAGTAAAATTTAGTTAGACTTGAAAATGTATAAAGAAAAATACAGAAAAGCTGCAGTTAACGCAAAAGCCAGTTTTTCGATATTTTATATCAAGAGCTAGGCACTGTAATATTTAACATACAAAGTTGTGGGAAAGACTATAACTACTTTTAGCTGGTAAATGCGAGCTTAAGATTATTTAAATGAAGATGAAGATGTAGTGGGATATAAAAGTGTTTATGTTGATATTTATACTATATTGATGTAATTATTTATATTATCTGAACTTACCAATATACAGGGTGAGAATATCTATCCTATATACACGAACTATATCGACGAAAATGCTCATATCTTAGCTCCAGAACATTCCTTTGGTGTCTTGAATCATACTAAGGATATTCAGGCGTATTCTAGACGTTTCACAAGGTACCTACCTACCCTACCATTGATAGTTGTATTCTGTCATGTAATTCTTGGTATGATATCTTGTTTATTATATTGTCTATCTCTAAGCCCCTCCTTCTTCAGTTCTATGTTTACAAAAAGGGATCAAATTTAATATAACTCCATTACGAAGCGAATAATTATATTATCGTAACAAAATTAGTGAATTGGAACCGAAATTCCGTTACTAAGGCAACGACCCAAGACACATTTCTAAATTATGAATCAGTGACAAAGGAATATGCCACCTTTTCTAACGTTACCTCCACCCCCCCCCTCCCCAGGTTTTACACAATTATGTAAGACCTGTGTAAATAAGGATTAAAACATAAAAGAAATTTTAACAAAAGGAACGGCATTACCATCCTAACCACTCGTAATTATTTGAGTCCCCATGTCAACCATATTCAACTGTCAGAGAAAGTTTTGGTGTTTTTGCTTTGGTAGAAGCTTTGTAAGCCCATCAGCCGGCTTGCAATTAGTTTCGATCCATTCAAGTTTGATTGTATCTTTTTGACATTCTCGTCTGTGTCAGTGTTTATGGATGTCGACATGTTTAAGCTTAGTTACAAGCTTAGGTGTTTCTTAAAGCATTAGACGAACTATTTGCATATTATCGCACCATGCAGTCAAATTTTGCTCGATATCTTGATCCAGATTGGCAAAGAAACGTTCCCACCACATTAACCATGCACACAGATGAGACAAAGCTAGCAATTCAGATTCCGTGCTAGATGTGGTAACAGTTTTTTGCTTTTTTGTAAAGAAATCGATAACTCCAGCGAACAACTTGAAAATACCGCCTTCTGAACTTGTTCTTCCAGGAATATTATCTCCAAGCGACGCATCACTAGCTGTAATGAATACAGGTTCTTCTAAATCCATGCCATATTCAAGCGCTAGATATCTAGTGTGGTAAAGATAATCAAGTACACGATTAGCAGCTTCTAGATGATCTTGACTAGGGTTTTGTTGTACTTCAGCTAGCTTTTGTATTGCCAAGGCAATATCAGGTCGAGATAATATTGCTGCATAAGTTAGACTACCAACTCTACGCTGAAACTCGTGACTTTGGTGATTTGTTGCCTTTCCATCCCAAATTTTATCTCTTCAACCGCCATTGGTTTTACAGGTGCTTTGGATTTTAGTTTCCCATCAACATCAATTCTCTAAGTATCCTGCACCAGCCATAACTTTCTTTGTGATCTATCCCTTAAAATTCGGAGACCTAGGTACCATTTGAGTTTACCCATATCTTTGACAGTGTAGGCGCTAAATAAAGCTTTTTTTAAACTTTTTAAAGAAATCACTATTTCGTGTATGATAAAATATTGATATATCATCAACATAGAAGCATACAATCAGCTTTTCATTACAAAAGACACACCTAGACTCAGGAACTGGCTTCAAATCCAAATCTTGAAGTGTTGTAGCCAAATGCTTATACCTCAATCGTGGAGTAATGGATAGATTATAGAGGGCTTTCAATACACGTAATTTTTGCCTAGGAAATTTGAATCCTTCAGGATAATTTATCACAACATAATCATCATCGTCAAGTTCTGCATGCGGAAAAGCATTTGTAACATCAAATTGATGAGTGTATAAGTCAAAATACGCACAAATTGACAGAACGGCTCGATTAACTCTCATGTATAGTGTTACTACATATGTATCTTTTCCTGTAGGTATCTGAAGGTTTCCGCGAGTAGCCATTATAGCCTAATATGTTATTAAGTATCCGTAATCATCTGTTTTATAAGTAAAAACCTATTTTATGGGAATTGGTTTCATTCTGACTTCAGCCTCTAGAACTGATTGGAATGCACGTCGTTTCTCCAAAGTTGTGTATTCTAGGTGGGCTTCAACTTCATACCCCTCTCGATGAGCACGATACTTAGATTGACTCCAGTTTTCAGGTGCTGGGGGAAGATTGCTTTTATGTAATCTAGCTTTCATCATCTTAGTGCCAGGATGAAACGTAGCATGGAAAGAAGCCTGATTGTTGAGATTATTGTGAACTTCTAGGTGAAATTGGGCTTTTGGTTTTCTAGATCTTTTTCCTATTATAATATTCCTTACATCATTTGGATCACCAAATATTTCTTGCGTTGAGTTCTTCTCATTTTTATTGCTAACCTGTACGTATCCCTTCCATTGTGACTTACTTGACTCATCCAGTCTGATTTCTTGGCTTTGGCTTTTTATAGAGGATCTGGAGTATCATTGTTGCTTGTCATATCATCTCTCACATCGATTACTTCCTGGGAATTATTTTCTTCGGAATAATTGACATCCAGCTGCGGTACCTGAAGGATTTCAATCATTTCATTTGAGATCGGGGGTACTTAATTGTTTAGTGAGTACACTTGCGAAGGATCGAAGGTAAAATCTCTAATCGCTAATACTGAATTCCTAGATGGTATCCAGATCCTGAATATGTTTGTTGATTCATAGCCAACTAAATAGCCAATTTCGGCTCGAGGAAGAAGTTTATCTAGTTTTGGTCAGGTTTTAAAATAACGAGAATGCTTTACATCCGTATGGTTGTAAATGTGCAATAGATGGTTCGGGGCTTGATTCTTTATGGTATTCTTTTAGAAAGCCAAGTGGAGTCTTGAATCCGATAGAGCGTGTGGGTGTTGTATTTAGAATATATCCAGTGATTGGTAATACCTCGGTCCATAAAGGATTTGGAAGATTAAAAATGGCTTTTAGTTTGGTACCTAGTATTTGGAGTATACCCCCAGCTCGCTCAGCATCTCCATTTTTGCTCTTGGGTATGTGGGCTAGAAGTTTCAATTTCAGAACCGTGGCTATTTATCTACAAAATCCATTTCGATCCGAGGGATTTCTCCCCATCGCCTTTCCATATGACAACATCAAAACCCCAACGTCTTTTAATGTAAGAAAAAAAAGTCATGAATGTATTCATTGGAGTATCTTGAAGTTTATTTGGTAAAATATAAAAAAAATGCATATGCGTCAAATCACAGATGAAATGAATAATATATACTTCACCATTTTTTCCCTCATACATTTGAATAAAATCCCAACTTTTTCTCCAGAAAGGCCTTGTTGCTCTCATTCTAGGTGCTCTTGAGATAATTCTTTTTGCATTTGACAAGCGACATACATCACACACTGGATTTGCCGGTTGTGTAGTTATCATTTTACAACCCTTGGTAACGAGAGGTAGTTTTAAAAGTGCCTCTTTATACAAATGGCCCATTCTCACGTGCCAATCATAATAAGTGCCAGTCTGAGTCTTAAACGATTTAGAAGAGTTCCCATGGAGTTGTTTCTTACTATCTGTTTATACTTTTGATGTTGCAGAATATACATGTTTATTAGATGACGAAATGGTTTTATATTCCAAAACCCATTGATTAAACATCATTGGAGTATTAGCATAATGTTGACCGTTCAACTTAAGTATTGATTGTTCAGTGTCCCAATGAACACCGGCTATATTAAGAAGACGAAGACTAGTCACGTTAGTATGCAGTGAAGGGACAAAAGCAATATTCTTCAATATAAGAGGTCGTCCATTAGGGTATTTAAGTGATTGTAAATATAAAATAACTTTTCTGTATCCGTGTATCCTGATTTAGGTATCAACCGCCCATAAAATTTATTCTAAATTAACATTGGAATTGAATTCAATGAACCTCGATCGATCGTTACAAACATGCACTGTGTCACCCAAGTCTAGGATCCAGCTCTGTTCTAGGTCATAAACGGACTTTATTAGCGAACCTGATACTTGAAAATTTGATTCGGCTGCATTGAAGGCACTCATTTTCCCCGCAGAAGCCATCGCAACAAAAGGTGGTGTTGTTATAATTCTCTAGTATATTAAAATAGTTGATGCTTGTATACACTCGCTTAGCTACCGCTAAGCGAGTGCCAAACTCTATTTACAAGATAGTTATTCCCAATATACGTTTTAGGGATTTGGGAATATCATGGAAAATACTGTAATATGTTGGAAGAACATAGAACAACACCAGATCTATTGAAGTGAGGGTATTTTACCTATTGCAGTGATATATACTTAGAATAGAACATTCTAGTAGAATAGTAGAGAATGGCTAGGAGTTCTGGAGAGATGTATATAATGAGGTGGTAGACCTCTGTATGTTCATTAACAAGTTTCCTTTTATACATTCAATCAATAGAGATAATTCATTGAGACATATCTATACTTTACGTATCATCTTATCGTGATCAGTACTCTCTCAGGTACCGCACACTCTGATTCCCTTCATAATCTTGTATTTACAACAGGTGTTTTGCAACGATGCTCATATACAGAGTCCGGAGAGTTTTCGTTTTTTTATTTCTTTTGGAGGCTTGTAATCTCTTCTCCATTTGCTAACTTGATTTCTGAGTTCTCCATCATTTCTCAGCTTTTCTTCAACTTTTTTCACTTTGAAGGAGTTCAACTCTTGATTCCAGTAGTTTGCTGCTTCTGGTATGAGATATGCACAATATTTCATCATTCTTTCAAATTTATGTCTAGACCCATAGAGGCACTTCATCTTTGGCTTTGAGGATTCACCAGCTCTAGCACTTGAGATTTTTTGTTAACCGGCCTCATTTATTCCCTGAAGAACTGGAAATGCATCATGCTGGGATTAATTTTTGAGTAAATTTGCTGAATTTTGGCCATAATTTCGAAATATGACTAGCAGCTCAGGAAAAGTAGTTCTCTCACACATTGAAAGTTTTAATGTCCAGCTGGTTGTAAATTGCGTATCTAGGGTATTTATAGAGTTTAAAAAATTTGTATACTGGCTTTAACCCTTCCATATCTGAAGACTTGATCCTTGCCATCTTATTATAAGTAAATTCTCATTTATGCAGTCATTCATCCACTACAATACCTTTCGACCAACTCGACTGTAAACTCTGCCATTCTATTTCTATTTCTATTTCTTTTTTACGAATCTCGTGAATTGGAACCGAAATTCCGTTACTAAGGCAACGACCCAAGACACATTTCTAAATTATTGTCGGAACAAGGATTACATTTCGGCTCATATACTCGGCAATTAAAAGGAATAGCCGAGATTATCATATTTATATAATATAGAAAGATAGAACATGTAGAAAGAAAGA
Organism: Oidium heveae; assembly: GCA_003957845.1. NCBI lineage: Eukaryota > Fungi > Ascomycota > Leotiomycetes > Helotiales > Erysiphaceae > Oidium > Oidium heveae. The sequence goes on from QVIK01000268.1 coordinate 41,088, forward strand.
TAGTAGTAATAAACACCCGTAATAGAATAGTTGAATAACAACATAACGTTACTACAATAACTCTCTATCTAGTGTGATACATTAGGATAGAAGACCCCTTTTCTTTGTGCTGCAAAGCTTAGGGACCTGGATAGCCGGTTTAAGCTATCGGGAACTAAAGATACAACAACGTTTATATATACTATTATTATCTAGGTTCACTTGGTGAACCGACAATTATGAATAAGTGACAAAGGAATGTGCCACCTTTTCTGACATATCCAGTCTATTCTCACCATTATTTAACACTAGTTTGGTATTAGGATCAGTATGAGGCTATCAATCAGTCATCTTGCTATAGGGATTGAAATTATGGCTACCTCAGAAGCCCTAATGCAATCACAAATTTCCACACTTCAGAAGATAAATGAAGAGATGCATATAAGGAAAAAAAAGAGTAAGGTAAGGATCTTAAGTGGAGAGAATAGCTGGGCTTGAGCAAGTTGAAGCCACCAAGGTCAAAAAAGAACACCAACATGCATTAGCTACAGCCTGCCAGTGTATGCCATTAGATGTTGTACAATGAAGTTGTAGCATATGATGTAATGCGTAATTAACTGTAAAGTGACTTGAGAAAGTAGGTGTTGAGATATTAATGTTTCAATATTGATTGGTGGTGGTAGAGTGTCTCATATCCCTGGCTTTGTTTCAACGCTCGGATGGGGAGGCCATTTATTTAACCCCCCCTTCCCATTTATTAAATATCTATCATTTTTCCAATCCTAATTAATATAGACCGTATGAAAAAAACCCCGTACGTATTTCTCGGTGAATTAAGTTTTTATGGTGTCCAGCAAATCGTGGCTTTATTTTATTTAAATGGTTCTAAACAACGTTGTTTCGGAACCTTTAAAGTTTCTATTACAATGGCCTTAAAAATCTTAAAACTTAGTTGTAAGTTAGGTATCAATGAAAATTTCATTTCTGATGATTAATATCAAATCTGTGCAGGATCGAATATTAATTTTGGGATAAGGACTTAAGCTTCACAGATAATAGTTCCTATTGGTACTGGATTAAGTATGTTGATTAAATACCACGATAGGTTTGTGATAAAACTCAATAGAGATACAATAATTGTTTTTTTTACTGTCTGATGATTTGTTATAAAATGTAGAGTAGAAGTATCAACATGTTCGCAAAATGTGAGAGAGAAAATTAACATCGAGCCGACCATGTTGTCACAAACTGAGAAAAGTAACGAATACTACTGACATATCAAGATTAAATCACCATTTTATTTGCACCCTCGCCCGGAAATAACACACCAAAATACTTTTCGTCACTGCAACATAAAACACCATTAACAAAAAACGACATAACTCAAATTCAAAAAAAAAAAGTTTCACGTCTCTACCGTTCCATTAGTCGAAAGAATCGGATCAGGACTACAAGGTCCAGATTGTTTCTTTGGTCGGAGGGAGAGAGGAAATGGATACTCGTCAGGATCTTCTTCTTCCCTGTCGAAAATTGTTAAGTTTATTTCTTGATAATCTTGAGTGATAGGGTTACTTACGGAAGTTTCCATGCAACATAATCTTCAGTACTAAGGCCTTCATGGCCTTCCTGTAAACTAGCAAAATCTCCGGGAGTCATCATTCCACTTCGGTCTCTTGGAGAGCCTGGAACACTGAACGGTCGAGAAATCTTTTGCTCGATACCAGGTATAAAATCTACCTTGCCATCACCAAAAGAGGCAGGATACGCCCTTCGGAGTGCCAGTTGACGGGCTTTTACATATTCCATTCCCATTCGCTTCCAATCAAGAAGATCACTCAGACGCTCCGTACGATTTCGTTGATTAATCCGCTGTCGTCGAGATTTGCATGTAAAGTCATACATGAAAGAAGTCAACTGGTTTACTGAATCATCAACACCTTTCGTTCGTCGATCAACAATGTAGATTCCATAGTCAGTTGAATTTTCAATTAATTCTTCCATGTAACATCCAAAGCCTGACAAATTAGTTGTTATACTTGGAACACCCATTACAGTGCATTCTGCGGGCGTGTAGCCCCATGGCTCGTAATATGAGGGGAAAACACCAAGATGTGACCCCCGCACAAAGTCCTCATATTCCATCGGTAAGACTGTGTTTGATGAATTTAAAAACTCGGGGTGAAAGACTATCTTAACGCGGTCAGAAGGATGATTGAAAAGTTGAACTCTTCGGATTTGGTTCAGGATTGGATCTTCACTGTCGTTTGACATATTGTGTGTCACAATAGGGGGAAGACCATTTCTTTTCATTGCAAATAACCTTCTGCGGAGAAGTATTCGGTCCTGGCTAGTAATAAGATCTTTATCATCGGGCAATTCCTCACCATCATGCCATTTTAAAGCTCTCTCAAATATTCGCTTTCCAACACCTCGCTCTATGACATCCACTGTATCTCGCAGTGACTTGATTACAGCTTGGCCTTTTAATGCCTCAACGGTAAGGGATTGTGTTTGTGCCGGCATAATAATAAATGCAACAACAGTCATTTTTGAGCCAGAAGCCTTCATGCGGTGATTAAGTCGCGCTAGAGATTCAATAAACATGTCACACCCTTTGTTTCTATATTCATATCGACCAGCAGTAAAGATGTAAAGTGTATTTTCAGCATCAAAATCATTATGACCGTAAAAATGTCCTCGAATAAAGTCATGAATTTTTTCCTTTGACTGTTGATGAAGATTTTGGAACTCATGCATAGCAGAGAACTTAGTTACATTTAAGCCATTAGGAAGCACTCCATCTGGTTTCCGTTTTAATAAGTGTTCACTCTCGTATGCAGTAATATGAGAAACTGTAGTGAAAACATCGCAGGAGTGCGCAGCGGCACGTTCAATACAGTATCGGTGATATATACCACGTTTCCCAGCCTCGACATCTACATCAAAATGTTGTAAATTGTTGTAAAAGTCAACTGAGCCAGCGCAGAGGTATCGTCCGAGGAGAGTAGCATGTGTAGTAAATATAGTAGTAACATCTATACGCCGCTTTCTGCATAAGGGAAGTGCAGCACTAGCTAACCATTCATGGAAATGTGCAATAACAGCGGTTTTTTTCTCGTGAGCCACAAACTAAAGTGATCAGTTTTGTGGATTCAAAAATTGTTCAAATTCTTACTTCTCCAAGAAACCATGCCACAAGGTAACCAAACACAACAGCTTCATTTGTTTCTTCGTCGCTAGGAGGGCAAGGTATAGAGGCCGTATTCCAAAGGTCGGCTTTCCATTCATCAATAAATCGATATCCACTTTTGGTATCAATCAATAGAACTCGAGGAGCGCCTTCAATAAGCCACCTGCCATACAGGATGTTAATTCCTCTAGACTCCATAGCAGCAATTGTCTCAGCAAGCGCTGGATTTGTGGGAGTAAGGGCTTCGACCTCTACAACAGCCTACAGTTATCAATTACTGTTCTCATTAGACGAGTAGGGAAACTTACCGACTGCCTATTTAGAGGTCCTATAAGCGTGTAGCGGTCTCCATATTCAGCAGTTGTAACTGGAGCCTTCGATTTAAGAACAGAGTAGATGCCTCCGACTGCAAGTTCTCTAGTTTAGTGTTTTGGGTTGTTAATTAGATTACAAAAGATTAACATTACCTCTATTGGCAACCTCTGTAGCAATCTCAAACAGATAGTGAGACTGGACCTCTCTATTAATTTCGGTCATAGTTTTTGTTTTTGACGACGACGACGACACTCAGTCAGTCAGTCAGATAGTGCAGATATGCAGAGATAAATCAATTCAGATTTGAACTTGTCTGTACACAAACGCTGAGAAAGCTTGAATGAGAATAAATTAGAATTTTATTATTACAAAAGCTGGCGGGACAAATTAAGTTTTGTGCATCAGGTCGGACTAGGGTACAGCTCGCCAGGCCGAGTGGTCACGGTCAGTATGTACCGGAAGAAAAGTGGTGAGAAGAGGCGGGGACATCTTGTTGCTAGCTTCAACTCGATCTGGACGAAGGTTGGCGGAGGTAGCAAGCAACACAGCGGCGAAATGGTCTGGCAGAGCAACTTTACTTGTCGCGTTTGGTCCGAGCTTTTTTTGATGACAGCGAGCCAGCCTTGCACAGCTCCCCCGGACTCACCCCCCAAGGCGGCGGGAGGCAGGCAAAAGATAAATATCAGCCGGACGCTGTCTGTTTGCATGGGAAATCATAGACTGACGCGTGGGTGTCACGCGCGCTCTGGATTTTGTTGATTCTACTTAAGCAATTCACTCGATGTTTGATAAAGTATCTCTGTCTTCTCACTCTTGCTGCTTCACTACTTTGCTCCAGCTCAGAGAAGTTCTCAGTGGGTGATTCTCTGTCTTCGCACTCACTTATTGCAGTACAACTTCGAGCTCAACGGCTCAACCCCTGACGCTCTCTCGCCCGCGCGCCCTCCTTGCATGCACGACTAAGACCCGCTGATGTCATTGCCAGCTATGAGGGGGGGGATTTGCATCTACGATGCAATCAGGGAAAAATGGAAGGAAGAAAAGCTTGGGCCTGTCCGTCCATAGCTGAGAGGAAGAACGAGTCCAGTGAGCGAATGAAATGTTGTTTTTTTTATTTTTTTCAGTCATGTGCTCGCCCCGCTCCGCTGAGAATGCTGTCTCAAGTCAAGTCGAGGGAAGAGAATCTGCTTCTGCCTGGATTATAAAAGCAAATTTAGTGGGTCCAAATTTTGACTGCGCTGATTGGCGGTCATCTGGAAAACTAGCTTGCATAGACTAATTAGGCGCAATCAGTATAATTTTTGCAATTTTTATTAAGGAGTCGCTTAGCCATCTCAGCTATGGCTCACCGGCTCCGCCGAGCTGATTGGCTCGGAAAAGCTCTAAACCAATCAATCTCCATGCTCTCTGTCCTTGGCTGTAATAACCGGTTTGCCATTCCCAAAATTTTAAACGGTTCCAAGAAACTTAGATTCTGTAAAGAGGAACCTGACCTGAATCAAAGATATCAGCAGGGAGCGCTACAGATACCCCAGCCGGCCACATCGCATCGCCATCTAAAAGTGCCATGGCCCCGCTCAAGCTAAAAGCAAAGGAAGACTACAGACTAGCATAACAACATCCACTTTTGATCATCACCCCGATTGGCAGCTAAAAGCCAAGCTAAGCCTTGTCCCAGCTGTAGACTACTATCGGACTGATTATTGCATTGGGCATTTTCTAAGTACCAACGAGTTCCATCAGAGCTTGCAACTATGCATTTTGGGTGGATTTGGCATAGTGTCGACCTTCCTCGTTTCAGGGGTATGCCCTTACTATTTTGTAGACTAGACAGCCAACAAGATGTTTCACACCATGATTCAAGATTCTAAGTGCATACTTTTGTCTCCTCACTTCATCCAAAGATTTTCCACCGTCCCAATATCGCCGTGAGGAACCTTACAGTCTTGTCGTCACTATCGTTATATCAGTGACACCTAAGAAAGTTCATGGTCGAGATCCAGTATTTTCTTTAGAAGATGTCAATTTAATTGAGAACTTTGTTAAAGTATTTCCTAGATATTGACAAAAGACCTACTTCGAACTTGTATATGAGCTATTCAAGTACTTGAGTGTGAGTGAGATGGTGATTAAGAGTGAACTTGAAAAAAAGGATTAGAAACGTCATCCAGTGACAACAAAGCCCAATATATTTCCTAAGATTAGAAGGAAGTGAAGAGAATGAACAGAAATCCACATTGACCATCGTTTGGTTAGATCATCATTGGGCCACAGATGGGCATCATTCAAGACGCTGGATTACCAGAAAGGTTGGTATCATATCTTCCAGCTCGAAAGACCCCTAAGACTATAAATGAATTCTAAAAGGGGAGAAAGATGAAATTAACTGTATTATTGACACATGTGGGAAGAAATTGGTTGGATCTTTTGAGCGTCCTTTGCGGGGTCTAAGTAAAGTACCTCTAAGTTCTGGGGGAAAGATTGGGAGATTTTCACTTCCTCTAGTCAATCTGAGAGGATAGTGCTATTTTTACATTGCATGATCAGATTGTATCCTGGACTTTCTGTCAAGTAGGATAACGCTCCTCATGTAGCTGCAAGAATGGTGGAAGAATTTGAGGAGAGGTCAGTCACACCCATTGATTGGATGCCTTACTTTCTAGATCTAAGTGCTATAGAGATGTGTGGAAGAGCATAGAAGATTAGATAGAACAATAGTACTCGGTTTGGTGCAATGGAAGTTGGCGGCTGCCGCATCAAATCCATGCGATCGTAAACATCGTGAAGGAAGCGTGGGGTTCCGTGAGTATCTAGGAACACACAAATCTCATCGTAAACATGCATACCAAATGCTAGACCGTGTTTGACATCGAGGAAGGGCCAATCAAGAATTAGTCCTTCGATTCTTGACGCCATTCTCAAGGAGTTTGTAGTTAGACCGCGATAGGCCTTGATGTTCAAAAGAGGTTTAGTTCCATTAACTCGCTTAAATGTACAAAATCAACCGTTTGGTTAACCGTCATACAGAATATCCATGAATGGGCTCTGTATCGGGTTAATTCATTCAAGCCTGCCTTATTAGGAAAAGTACACCCGCTAATTATGCATACTTCTACCCCACTATGCCAAATCTACCCTTGTGGTACAGCATATCCTACTGTCACTGTAAATTTTAGTTTACCAGGATCTGAGCAGGGTCTAATTAATAATTAGGGTATATCATTCCTAATCGGGTATCATCTTTCTGTGAATAAGGTTTAATGTGGTTCAGGGCGATTTCGACGAGCAAAATTTGTGTGGTGTAATTTCGGGATGTAATTTTTCGCAGATAGGCTATTTTTGGTTTGGAATACTATCTGCTTTTACAATTTGAACCTGATTTAGCATTTATTGGTTTGGTCCGCCATTGGCATTAAAAACGGCCTCAAATTTCCCGGGTATTCTTTTGATTAGCTTCTCAAGCTTTGAATTGTCATCCCAAGCGGCTTTCACGATCTTCCGAGGTTCATCGCGACACATCTCCTTTTCCCTAAACAGCCTTGGATGGTATGTAGGACTGTATGTATTCTTTCATATAATCACATAAGTGCTCGACTAGACCTATATCGGGTGGCCAAGGAGGCCATTCTATTGGGGTGATACGCCTCTCCCGAAACTTAGCGCCGTAGCTCTCTAGAAGTATGAAGTGGATTGTGGTGTCTGAATCAACTTTTCGAAAGGATCAATTAGCTGAGGAATTAGCCGCAGTGAAAAATCGACATAGTTTGAATTTCAAATAACAATCGCAAAAGACACCGAGAATAAAATTTTATGGTGAAATTGTTGATGATAATGGTGCTTGTCAGAATGGAGGCATCCACTAAGGTCGAGCCTGAGAGACCAGGTCAAGTTTTTAGGCTTAAAAAAGGGAAATGTTATTTGCCCCCTCCAAGAAAATCAAATGCCCCCCTCCACTTTGCACAAATCTGGACCTTTTAGATTCATTGATTGGCGCGTATCAGTTTTCAACCAATCCACGCTTACCACTTCTTACTAAACTACTATTAAAATAATTAAATCGTGTCATAACTCTGTCACAGCCCCCATATCGACAAATCGACCTTTCATAATCTTTGGCGCGTCACTCTAAATCTACTCATACCCCTGCTAGCATAACCCAAGATGGAAAAATCGAACCGCAGGCCTGTCTCGAAAGCTCTAACTCAACTTAATCCCTGATCAAGATTGCCATGACAACTGTAATCGACGATAGCAGACACTGAATACTGTTCATCTTCACGAGCAATCATAGTCTTTACGATTCTAAAATTCATGATTGACGGTTCCCCAGTCAGAAAATTTTTATTTAAAATCTCCAAAATGAAGAAAAATAATTCATGGGCATATAGGAAGATGACGAGGAGGCCTAACCGGATTTTACTCTATTCTCTTAATCAGAAACCCAAAGATCGCTATTGTCACGCTAGTCAGTATAATCGAACTTGAAAATTAGAGCTTATATATCTTTCCAAGATCTGTAGATTTATTTTCTGAAGATTTTCTTCTAAAATTATTGATCTGGCTTATCTTGCTGTCGCTAACTGCAAAACAGGCGACGGCGAGACTTATCGATGCCAATATAATTGTATTAAGACTGATGTAACGACAAAACCAAAAATCAATAAAACATCTCTGCAAAACTTAAACGGAAATCCATAAAGTTCAAGTATGAAAGAATTGCAGTAGGGAATCCAGTTCCAAATTTCGATCTGATTATCCGAACTAGCTCACAGAGAAGCCTGACCTTGAGCCTCCCATGAGACATGTCGCGTTAAAAAACAATATGTATAATTTTGCAGTGTAGGACTCCTGAATCCAAATTTCTTGGGAAGTTCTCTTTCATTTAGCTGAAAAAAACCGAGTTATCATGCAAACACAGTGCCGACTAAATCTCACGGGTATGGATAGGGATTCCAATAAACAGAATGAAATCCTTTCTTTTTTGTTCCCCAACAACAAGAGAGAGAGTTGTTAGGCACCATCACTTTGAGATACACAATAGAACATGATGCACTCAGACTAACGATTGTGACAATCTTGGTAGAAATAGGCTAGAACTCAAACTCAAACCTAAATCCAACCTAGAATGCAAAGATCTCATTACCTACACTAGTAAAACGCAACTGAGTAGGTACTTCATGGTAATTATCTTCGAAATAAGAGAGATAATGAACTAGAATTTATATTTCAAGTTTGTTGATGAGATCAAATTCCTTGCTTTAAATAGGGTATTTTGAGAAAAGTTTTGGCAGTCAGCAAAATTAGTGCTGTTTCTTCCAGTAACTATCAATAAGAAGACAACTTTTCAGGCCCCGAAATATTATTAATTGAGACAATTTTTTGGGTCGTTGTTGAACTTATAAAAGATTTAGGTCGTCTTTTTATACCTGTTCCAAGATTCTTCTTTTATTTATCGAAACGATTTTGATCATGAAAAGCTTTATCTTTCTGAAATTTGTGATTATAAAGTTAATGACTCATCTAGTTTAAACTCAGGAACTTAATGCCTCTTGAAGTTACTCCATTTAAATTAACTTCCATACGAGGTGGAGTTCCAAGCTTTCAAAAAGCTAATAATAATGGCTACCTTTTACACTCCTTTTCATCCAACAGAAGTATATGGATTTGACAACAATGCTTTAGCCGGGACATTACATGAAGAAAAAATTACCGGTTTTGAACTTTAGAATGCATTTTTTATACATTTTTTTCAAAGCATATTCCTATAGAATATACTCGGACTAATTTCCGGACTTCGAAAGGAGATTAAATCTGCATAATTTATCTCTTAAATGAGGCAAAAGGGCAAGAAACATCAAATGCAATTTTCTAACCACTTTGTATATACACTTGGGCCATGATTGGAATTTCTCCAAGTCTTCGTGATTGTTAGAGGTCTTTTCCCAGTACATTATTATACACCTTGTCAAGATTTCGAATACAAAAGGCTCTGTTGGTTGATATTTGAGCACTTTTTAATCACATTATTATACGTCTGGCATGTTGGGTTGATGTTTAGAGAGAGTGTGTGTAACTATAACTGGCTACATTCACTTAAATTGACATTTATTGGTCTCGAAGTTACAAAATTGCACCTAAAAAATGTAGCATTAACTTCGTCTTATTCTCAGATTTCTTCAAGAATGGCTCAGACAAAGTGGAAATAATGTTGTCCTTGCTGATGCTCCTTGTTTTCTAAAACTGAATGAGGTGCTATTATCGTAGCTAATATCAAGATTTGAAATTTCCAGCTCTCGACATTGTGTCTGAAATCATGAATATTTTGCAATTGTGAGGATAGCAGTGATATCATTTCGCGCGCAATTGTATTATCAAAAATCTCATAAAGAAAGGGATTCATGTATACTGCGAGAAATATTGTTAATTTTGTTCAGATAGATATATTGGATTAAAGCTGCAAATTCTTGTGGGATTGATTAATGGAAGGGTCAAAATAATTTTCTTTGTTTACATATTTGTTTACTTGGGTTGAGAAATAGTCAAGGGAAAATACCAGGATCAAATTGTAGCAAGAGCAAAATTGGTCATGGAGATAGGCCTTCGGTTCGATTTTTCCATCTTGGGTTATGCTAGCAGGGGTGTGAGTAGATTTAGAGTGACGCGCCAAAAATTATGAAAGGTCGATTTGTCGATATGGGGGCTGTGACAGAGTTATGACACGATTTAATTATTTTAATAGTAGTTTAGTAAGAAGTGGTAAGCGTGGATTGGTTGAAAACTGATACGCGCCAATCAATGAATCTAAAAGGTCCAGATTTGTGCAAAGTGGAGGGGGGCATTTGATTTTCTTGGAGGGGGCAAATAACATTTCCCTTTTTTAAGCCTAAAAACTAGTATGGCCGCCCCTGGCAAGTCCCTAAATCACCATCGCAAATTCTTGATTGGTTCGTCTTCGACGCTTCTTGCTTGAAATTAAATGCCCACGAAAACATATATATGCACTATAAGAATCGTACCCACTTAGTGCACGTCACTAGTTAATGCACACCTTCGTGACAATCAAGCACCCTTTTAAACACGCAATATATCAATCAATATGGACTTTATGAGTGCTGCGCTTACTGAACAACGCGCATCTAATGCCCTGAATATATTCGCTGTCGCCAAAAAGTACTCGATTTGTTGAACCAGCCTGAGTCGGCGGCTCAATGGCAAAACTGGCTCTATTGCACAAAGGAGCCAACTGAATCGAGCACTCAACCACCAGCAAGAAATTCAGCTTATTTAAGTTTATTTGAAAACAGAGCGAAGCTTGGTTGTCCCTCTCCCTAGATATGATCACGAATATCGCGCCCGATGGGGCTTGTTATGCGCTAGGAAGGAACTAGTCTTCACGTTTTGTTGAAAGGCATAGAGACATCTTAGATACTCGATATCTCCACACTCTAGATCTTGGGCGCCATAAAGCTGATAATTCGAAAAGCTATCAGCAGTATTTCGACGCTGTAGGTACTAAGATTGAAGAATTTGGCATTACCGCTAATTACGTGGACAATATGGGCGAAAAGGGCTTCATTATAGGCAAGTGCTAGAAGACGCGTGGAATACTTACAAAGCAGAATTCAGAGGATAAAAAGCTCGTTAGAGTTGGCCAGGATGGTAATAGAGAGTGGGTGACTGTTATGGCTACGATCTATGCGGATGGGAACCCATTATCGCCGGCGCGAATATATAAAACAATTTCGGGAAATATCCAAGATCATTGGCTTATGGATTTTGATCCCTGTCGCCACAGCTGTTATTTCTCGAGTACAGTTAATGGCTGGACGTCAGATGAGCATGGTCTGGCATTGTTTGACGCAGTATTCAATAAGAAGACCGAAACCAAGGCCAGGAGATCCTGGCGACTGCTTATTATGGACGGTCATAGCTCACATCTCCATACCAGGTTCATTGAGAGATGCTAGGAGCTTAAGATCATGTTAGCTATCTTCCCTCCACACTCTACGCATAGGTTACAGCCTCTGGATATCAGCTGTTTCAATCCACTATCTAACTTCTATAGCCAAGGCTTAAGTCGATTATTATCGAAGACTATAGGGGATTCTCCGATTAAGATGTCCGATTTCTTTCCCATCTTCTGGCAGGCCTACGAGAGAGCCTTTATTAAGAAGACTATAGACTCTGCATAGTTAAAAACTGGGATCTGGCAATTCAATCCATTCATAGTGCTGGATAGACTCCCTAAGCAGAAATCGACTCCTGAGGTGCCTACTACTGCCCAGCATCGAGGCAGCTCTAGTCCAGGAGTATAATTCGGTACTCCTACGCGAGCTAAACGATCTAAGGCGCGAGTCTACCGAGCATTAACAAAAGCCGACGATAGGACCTCGAAGGTGATCAGGGGTCTCTACAACGAGCTTGCCGAGTCTTCTACAGAGCTTATGACCACGAAATTGGATAACCAGAATCTGAAAGAGTCACTGCATAGAGAGAAGCGTCAGAGGAATAGGAAGAAAAAAGTGCTAGAGTAACTGAGGTCTGAGGGGCAAACTGGCTCCCTGTCCGTGAGCCCTACATATGTTCAATGGATGTGGGACATATTAGCAGAGCGGGAGCAAGAACAACAGGAGCCGGTTGATGCCAGAGCGGCTAGAAAGGAAGCTCTTGCTCAGAAGAAGGCTGTGAAAGAGCACGAGCTTGCACAGAGACGTGTAGCCCGAGCAGTCGAATCGCGAGCTCGCGAGCTCACAAGGCCGCAGCTACTAAAAAGAAGGCTGCTTCTGAAGTTGTAAAACTCACCAGATAGATCAATAGAGAGCTCGAATTGGCTGTTAGAGCAGCTAAGAAGGCTTCTAGAATAAAACCCAAGCCTAAGATTATTACTCCTAAGCCAAAACCAAAGTCAATGAAGGCTGCAACACCTGAGCCTGTTGATGATATGAAATCGCGATCAGGGCGCGCCATCAAGCAATCTACACTTTTGCGAGGGAAAAATTAGTATTGTTAGATAGCAAGTCATGAAATGCTTACTGCTTAAGAACAGCAGGGCATTATCTTGTATTTTTGTTTTAATATAGGGTGTTTAAGAGGGGTACTTGATTATTATGAAGGTGTGCATTAAGTGGGGACGGCTCTTACACAACGTTATGAATACTGTGAATTTAGTCTTAGTTACTGATCCAATTCTGTCTCAAAATCGCGCCTACCAAGCTTTTGATAATTTTCTCCAAGCTTAAATAACACAAAATATCATTTAAGTTCGTTCGAATTTCTTACTTTTCTAGTTGTTGCCATTCGTCATTCATTACCAAACGCTGACCCAGAATATTTATATATTCTTAACTTTTTTTTTAATTTGCATTTTTTTCTACAGATTGACGCGCAAATGGGTATATAAAAGTTACTAAAATAATTTGAGATTCAACTAATCCATCACAATTAGACAATTTTAAGATGTCATAATATCATGTTACGGGTCAGGGTTGTTAACAGATTGCCCCTCCAACATAAATTAGCGATCTACAAGTTTGATCTCGCCTATTCTAAGGGGTAACAAAGCATCAAACTCCACCCTATGTGTATATAAATCTCCTCTTAGACATTCTCAGATGCTCTTCTCCACAGAGAATTAATATAGTTTTTGTATGCCCAGTTTGAGTTCATGTTTCACCGAGTCTTTCCATCACATATCAAAATGAATTTTCTTGCATATCACAGTTCAATCAATATCGAGGAACAGACAATTTTTTTTCTCGTTCTGGCAAATGATTGAAACTAAAAATGAAAAGTCTTTCTTAGCTTGATTTGAGTCGGACAGTAAACAACTTGGGTGGCTTGGCCATGATACTTATAATGGAAAGCGAGAGTCAAAAGTGATATCGAACGGATATCATGCGCATTTATTTTTGTGATTGAAATAAATTTACTCTGAAGAATTAGTATCGCATTTTAAAGCGACTATTCCTGTAGTGACTTCTCAAATTTACCTTGAGAAGCAATAAGATACTACGAACTATCATTACGAACCGGGTTGACCGTTGTACTATTTCAGAATTATCAGCAATATAGAAATTCCGGTCCACGATAGGACCATGCATACAGATTTTGAAAAATGATACATGAGGAGTACAGAATACTTCCTAAGCCCAGTGACGTTGTGGTGTTTTGAGCGAAGAAAGAACTAGAGCATTTTGGGAGGTTTTTTTCTTGAAAACCAAAATCCATTCAATTTGGGCTTCTTTTTATTGAAAATTCTAGTCCTGAACCAAAAGTAACCTTCCTTTTTCATTTATAATGAATATTCTTATATGTTATCTAAATTGATCCGACTGCCGAATATTGAACCACCCACCTTTTCCCCATTTCCCAGGACTGTAAAGACAAGAGTCACGAGCTGATGTCTCAACGATACCTCGTAATAGAGTATTTAGTCTATTGAAATCAATCGCTTTCATAATCCACCCTAGAAAGTTAGCCACATTTCTTGGAAAATAGATAGGCCCAAGTACCGTCAAATCCTGTATCGATGTAAGTCTGCCGCTTGGCTTCACTGAGCGAAGCAGAAACTGCATAAATTGGAACACGACCATTGGATAAAGCATGTTTGGATAAAATATTTTTGGGTTGAGTCTTCTCAAAAGACCTAATCATTTTGGTGGCTTTTATACCATCTACAATTGGCATCTAATCTGTTAGCTATATATTTTTCTATTGTATTAAATTAGAGCTTACCTGTATATCCATTAAAATCACGTCGAACAATGCTCTCTTTCCAGCATAAATATCGGCGCACTCGCCTCCGTTGACAGTCTGGTAAACCTTATGTCCAGATTTCCCTAATCGCTTATGAATAATCTTACAATTTACAAAGTCATCTTCAGCTAGTAAAACTTGAAGATTTTCCGAACCTTCAATTCGTGTTACATATTTTGTCATTGTAGCTCCTACTTTTTTAAGTGAAATATTTGAAGCATTATTCGAGTGATTATCAGTTAAACATGAAAGAGTTGTTTTATTGATATCTGGGCTTTGAATCATAGTTAAATTCAGAGGCCAGTTATTTTTATTGTTTAAAACGTCATAATCATGTTCATCCGAACCTCTTTTTATCTTTTGATTACTTCTTGGTTTCATCGGCTCTAGCTCACTGTTCTCTAATACATTGGAATTCTTTGATGAATATTTCACTTCACTATTTTTTTCAGAATTACAGTGATCGCTTGCTTGACAGTTGCCGCTCTGATTTCTATCTGTATTTTCACTGTTCGACATTGAAATATTATTTTCAGCTACTTGAGAACCAATATACTCATGAGGCAAAATCTTCTTCATTATTGAAGGCTTTCTCATTGAGGTGCTAAGTGAGTCAGGCCTCTCCTCCCTGTCCAAATTCCGGGTATTATCAGGATCTGGCAAATTAAATTTTAGCTCTATAATAAAGCGAGTTCCCTTTCCCTTTTCTGATTTTATTCGTAGCTTTCCATTCATAATTCGTATTATTCTCAGAACTGTGGCTAAGCCAAGCCCTAATTTCTGGTTTTCTGATTTCGAGGAGTGAAAACTTCCAAAAAATTCACGGTTCTCATTCGCTAAATTTGAATCAATTATAACATTATCAAGATCTTTAAACATTTCTTCAATCTCTTGATTAGACATTCCACATCCAGAATCTTCGATCTTGATCTCAACTCTAGCTTCACTGGTTTTTATACTCTGAAGTAAAATTTGTATTTGGACAAAGCCTTGAGAAGTGAATTTTATTGCGTTGGCTATCAAGTTTGTGAGAACTTTTTTGAGCCGTGGTCGATCTCCAAGAACTAATCAAGGGACATCAGTGTTTAATTTCGCCTGATGATTCAAGTTCTTGCGCTTGGCGTCTCCTCGAAACGAGGACATCGCCTCTTCAACTGTCAGATGGAGATCAAAAATATCATCTCTGACCAGTTCATGTCCTTGCTCAGTCTTTGTAAGATCCAGGAGATCATTCACAACGTAAATCAGCGATTTTGAAGCATAGCATGATTGGCCAAGGTTGTTCCTAATCTCTTGATCTAGCGGGGCTTCCATCGCAATCTCTAGATAATTAATAATAGCATTAAGAGGTGTTCGTAATTCGTGGGCTGAGTTAGCTAGCAGTAGTTTTGTCAACTGATCTTTTGGTAAAATTTCCTCATTCTGACGCCAGACTTCAATAGACTTTCCATACATCGAGCAGAGAGTAACGGCAGCTTCAATCTCTTCTTCTGCCCATTCTCGGGATTTTCCAGCAACTCTCTCTGTCCAAACTTTAAAACTTTTTCTAGGTGCTAAGTAACCATCTTTGGAATCTTGTAACAAGTTATCATAGGGGTTCCCTGCCCACTTAACATCAAGTACTTGTTCCTTACGGAAAAGTAAAAAAAAGTCGTTACCACTAGCCGATAGAGGAACTACCAAAAGCCCTGTTATAACATTAAAGCCAGACGGACTTTCAAGGTCAGGAAAGTCAGCTTTGATGTCTTGTGACGATAAAATCGAAGTTACTTTACGAATTTCAAAATATTTTTGCACATCAAGAGCTTCCCGGGAATTTTTTGAGCTACCCATAATTTTATTTACACCTTGAATCGATAGTAAACCAAAATCTGCATTAAATATTTGTAACAGGTCATCAGGGGAGGTAATTAAAAGCTCAGATAGGTTTTTTTTGGAAGGGTTAGTACTGAACACCTTACGAGTATATAGACGATAGACACAAAACAGTCGCTCTACATTTCTTGAGGCAGCGTTACCTATAATACGAAACATCTGCCGCATAGAAAATGACACCCGTGTGCCTTTAGATCCATAAGCGTGACATGCAATAACCCCCCATAGACGATTAAGTGAGTTGATTGACATACTCATACTAGAGCGAACAGCCATATTATTGAGGTACTTAATATGAATGGGAGAAATAGCTCGCAAGTAACTATAAGATAGATCTAGAGGATTTTCGAGATCTACTCGTCTGCATTATGTCAGTCTCTTTATGTCTTTTTAGGGAATTAGTACTTACGAGCGATATATGAGACGTGCAGTTATACTTTCGCGATCGTAAAGTACAACAACTTTATTAGCCTGATAAAGTCGTCGAGCCTGTGGAGGAATATCACTAGCTGGAAAGTTTAGGCCCCTATATACTAAGAAATTTTCAGTTTGTAGCTGTATTCTTGGTAGGAAATATTAATTACAATCATGTGTAACACGAGGATCAACAACTTCAGAAACAACACGGCCATTATACGAAGCATCGAACTGATAGATCATGACTCGGTGAAATCCGGTTAACTCTTTAACAATACCGGCTAATACTTTACAGAACGAATCGGAATCTGGTGCTGCGGTCAGTTGCTCGAGAACCTGAGAGATAGTGTTGAACATATCGATCGCTGAAGCTTCTCCTTCACGTTTTCGGAACATATTATTTATTCTGAGTGGTCTATTTATAGGTATCGTACTTTCCGCAAAATCATTTTCATTGGGGTTACTGTTCAGCGTATCTTCTGGTAATTCCGAAAGAACATTATCTTCAGAGAAGAGAGGGTGTAGAGTGTCACTTTCTAACTCAAACTCGCATATAATCAAGTCAGGCTGACTGGGATGTATATGCAAAGCACACCATAGTATTCGATTATCATCCTTCATACTAGAAGGTAGCTTGATGCAAATAGTGAAAACTTCTGGTCCATAATCTGATGTATCGATATTGCGCGTTAATGTTATACGATTAATTAAAATGTCACTATATTCTTGTGTAAGAATATCAGTAAAGCAATCAAGCTGGAATAAATCTTGTGGAGTGTATCCAATAATTTCAGCCGAAATTTCAGATACTACTCGTATCTCCAGTTTTTTGATTTGTGTTTCTTTCAATGCAATTAGAAGCCCAAAGCTAATGGAAGTCAGCTATTCTGTATTTTACATAGTACTTACAGAACATTCTAAAAAATCAAGGATAGTGTCATTAAAAACCAAATAAATTATCACCTCTGAATAGCTTCAGGCGCATGGATTCTTTAGATTGTTGATTAGCTTACTTTAGCAAATAGAGTGAGCTGAATTCCAGCTGAACTTACGGCTCATCCTCACATAGTAATAATTTGCCCCTTGTGATAACAGCATGGCCCTCTTGTGTTATAACATGTTGAAATCTGGAAGCTATAAATCCTATGGCTTCATTATTATTCACGGTAGTACTAGTCTCTAAGTTTTCATATTGAATTTCAGGATCTTTGTAGTGGATGGTCGAGACTTTACTCTCAGTTCCATCTAGACATGGCCCAAAGCTGGCCTGACGGCCAATAAACTTCTCAGGAGAAATTTTTTCTAAACTCGTGTCTTCATGAAAGCCTAATGATTCTTGTGAGTAGTCAAGTTTTGGACGAGCAGAGAAACTGTTATCAATAAATAGCTTCGATCTTTCCATATCTCAAAGTGAACTGGGTGTGATTTCAAGCAATTCAGTATTTTTTACCAACGAATCGGTCTCATTTTGCATAGTTGAATTCTTCAATCTTGATTCTTTACAATTCTTCACAGCCAGTGGTAACATAGATGAAATGAGCTCTGTCGCAGTAGTATTATACAAAGAGAAAGGCTCTTACGAGAGATAGACAGTTCTGATAAAAATAATCCTTTTGACACTCAAATAAGTCTAGTATCTTGTTTTTTTCTGTCCCTGTTCTTTAATTGAATTTCCTAGCCTGGTTTTCTCATATCTCTATTTCTCTTGACTTAATTTCTCTACCTAATGTTAAGCCAAGGATCAGTTGATATATGAGGGAGATTGACTTTCGTAGGCTAATTGCAGATAATTTAAGCTTAGATGAGTATATAAAATAGACACTCGAAATATAAAGCCAGCAAAAAAATCGAATTTTAAGTCTAATTGAGAGTTGAATGTGTAAATAGAATAAAATTTTAAAGGTTCTAATCGGAAGCTGAAAGAAAAGGCCTCGGCACATTCTAGCTTCTTATCATCTCAGTGTAAATGGCTTACACGATATCGAAGCCTGATACCATGTCAAATTACATAGAGAGTAGTTTAGAAAAGGGAAAAGCACGTTGAAAGATAAGTGATATGAGCATGCTTCTAGAAAGCTTGGATTCATCAAAGTCAACGTGAGTCATACTTGGAAGCAAGATAGGTGTGCTATTCCTCAGTGATAAGAATATTTCTGCTTATCTTTTTACAAGTCTAAAGACTTCAATATTTGACAATTTCTCCAGTGTTTACACCAGTATAGTGGTGAATTCTGACACAGCTGACCAACCGCTATAGGAAAGGATCAAAACCACTCAAAATGAAAGCACAGCACTTTGCTTATGTAGCTGAAAGTGGTCAGTTCTCAATTTTACTATCCCCTCATAATGACTCTGCAACATCAACATTTTACCAAGAAGAATTAGATCGACTAACATATGACTCCTTGTATCCCCTCTTGTATCTTTATCTGCCTTCGAAGATTTTTCATATTCATGACATCTGATAGATTTATGTCACGTCGTCACACTAATGATAGAAATTTTCTTCGTCGTATACAGATGAAAGGTATAATGTAGCCTCGATATGTGTCTTAGTCATTTTGTTTTTCTTCGGGGTAAGCTATATGCCTAGCAAATCGATGTCAAGTGCCATTGCGTGGCTGTACTCTTAATTGAGAATTAAACGCATTAAGTGATCTTTACGTTGCTAGTAAGCAAAACTAGACCAAGACAGATGCCTCTTGCTCCACCGAATCTATAACAGTCTCATCGCTCCCTCATTAAGACACTTCCGGTCAAATTGCACGTTTCTGGTTCATACAATGTGTAAAGCCTTTCCAAACGGAGAGGAATTTTTGATGTTGATTTGATTGTTCTTAAACTTACATAAGTCCAAGTTAGTTGGTTTGTCAACGTTATCATGGATTAAATACTAGTCGGCGGGAGTAACAAACGTTCAATGGGAAGGGTAGTACCTAAAATGTAAGGCTTATCCATACAGACTGCTGATTTCCTCCTAATGTAGATAAATAAACGAGATAAGCTCGATTGAGCTTTCACTAAGAGGGATATCCCTGATAAATATTATTATCCTTGACACAATAAAAACTTAGGAAGTCGATTTGAATAGATCAATTTTCAATGCACATCCGCATTGCCACCTTAAGTACGCAACAAACATGATTTTCATTTAGTACTCCTCTATCTTGTACGATCGTCAAAATCTCTCCTCGAAAGTTTACAAATTACATTTTTCTAGTGACATATGATATTATTCACAGGTCTCTCCCAAAATATTAACCTTTATTCAGAAAGCTAATTTATTATGATTGTTATGAACTGTGATATAAGTTATGCACATCAAGCAAGAATTTGGAATATAAAGATTTGATAAAGCTTGTGATCTATGTTACAGGACATGGAGTATTTATCTATACTCTAGTATTCGAGTTCCTGACATCAAATCCTATTAACTTCACTCCTAACTCCAGTTTGACCCAACTAATAATCTTCGACTGTTAACCGAATATAATTAGAAATGAGTTTTAGTTCAACCGCGACGTCCCGACGGATAACCCGATATGATAACATATCTATTCCAACGACGGATTATAACATGTTATCCTATGTACATATAACATTGGACAATGGGGCGTATCTGATCTCTTAATAATGATTACAACGAGTAATTCGCTGTCATCAATCCCCCGCTTGTAAAGACATCTCACTCACATTCAACGTCTTCAAATTCACACATTGAAATTGTGGTCGCTTGAGATCGCAAAAGAATGTAATAGGTATAACGTAGATCACCACTTGGCCAGCCACTTTTTCCCACTATGCAAATCTAAACTTCAACATGCGTTTTCTCCCGCCACAACTATATTAATGACTAGCCTCGAGTCCCGACTTATTCTAGTGATCAATGAAAAGCAAGCGCACCTAAAACTAAGCATTCGATATATTGCAAAGCAGTTCGAGGTTCCATGAACGACCTTGCAAGACAGAATAGCTGGACGAACCCCTCAGACCGACCATCACCACAGCCAAATGATTTTAAGCAAAAGCGAAGAAGATTCAATTACTCGATATATACTCGAGCTAGATTCAAGAAGGTTTTCGCCCCAGAGGGCTGAAGTGAAAGATACNATCACCACAGCCAAATGATTTTAAGCAAAAGCGAAGAAGATTCAATTACTCGATATATACTCGAGCTAGATTCAAGAAGGTTTTCGCCCCAGAGGGCTGAAGTGAAAGATACGGCGAATCTTCTGCTGGCTAAATGCGGCGCACGACGCGTTGAGAAAAACTGGACTGACCGCTTCATCAAGCGACGACCAGAGCTCTTTACGCGTTTTCCTCGCGTCTGTGACTATAAAAGAGCTGCCCAAGAAGATACTGACGTGTTAAATGCATGGTTCCGCTTATTCACTAACATGCGAACCAAGTATGGTATTCAAGACTGCGAACTTTACAACCTTGATGAGACCAGCTTTATGATGGGAATAATTCAGCCTTTAATTAAAGATCGAGTGGCTACGCACCATGGAAGCTCTCTGACACTAGCTCTAACCTCTGACGACCAATTGGCAAAAGCTACAATAGCTGTTAGCCACTAGCTCACCCTTCTAAACGGTGAGGTCAGAGCTCTTCGAGAGGCTAATGAGACCCTCTCAAAGCGCCGAAGGGCAAAACGGACCCGACTGTAAGATTCAGGACCTCTTTCTGGTGAAGACGCCGGGTAGCTTTTGGCAGGAAAGGGTGTTAAAAGCTGTAAATTAGAAGATCTATCCGTGTCTAGCGCTTTTAACGTTTATTTCCCAAGCTTATCGAGAAACTGAAAATACTATCCCGACCCTAAATAAATGTAACTCGCATATACATATGCATGCAGGCAGGGGTAAGATGTCGATCAAATGTAACACTAGAAAGTTG
>QVIK01000269.1:0-62415 GCA_003957845.1 Oidium heveae
GGCCATGACCCCTACCGGCTCCGCCGGTCCTGTACCCGGAGTGGACATTAGGGCGTATGCCTAGGACCTTAAATTAGATAAATAAATAAATTAAATAGACTTGTGCTTCGAATTTTCAGGCCAATTTTTGCCATATAAATTTTAGAGTTCTACGAGGAGATCATATATAAATTAGGCTAGACTGGAGATTTTACACATCTTAAATCCCTGTTTTAATTCATGCGGTGCTTGGAATACCCTGGACATAGTGTATGGAGAAAAGGAGATACGTCACGATAGAGTTTGGAAGATCGTAAAAGCCGCATGAGATCATGCCACAAAACCTGATAAGCTCGAAGAGCTAATCAAAATCATGCCCAGGAGATGTGAGTCCGTCACTCGTACCAACGACAGGCCAATCAAGTACTGAACCATCCCCAAATTGAAAATGTAGAAAGTAATTTTCCCAATAGAAAACTAGCCTAATCAAGTTTAGTTTGAGAAAAAAGCACGCCGTGCCAAAATTTACGTCATAAATAAACATCACATAAATTTTCCCTGTCAAATTCTCTCTTGGAGCCACTTTAGGCCTTGTTCAATAAATGATTATACCAGATCAGGAGTGATCTACCCGATTTAAGCCCTGCTCAGATCCTTGTGTGCGGAGATTTACCGTGGTACTGAGTAAATAAATGTCGCTAAAACCCTTACTAGGTCTCCACATCGAAATTCTACGGCGGTAGTAGTTGAGTGCTTGTACAAATTTTTGGGAATGATGGCTTGAAATAGGCCTCTATGCTGCTGCTGATCAATCAATGTATTTGGTCGATAAAGTAAATTTCAAGTTACTAAGACGCTTGCTTACCATTATTATCGACGTCCATAGGAGCAATAAAACACATAGGTGATATGATCTCAGTTGATCTAGAGAAGCTGGGCCTTAAAATGAGGCTTCGTTTTTGCATTACACAATATATGCTGCCAACTCGTAATCATGTACACACTTGTGCTAGTGAGAGCATGAGAGAGAGCTTATGGATTAAATGAAATCAAGAAATGGCACACAAGTAGTGTAGACACTTGATAGTTATGTACACATACATAGTTTGTTAGACATATATAACTAGAGCGTTGCACTTGTATTGTAAAAAATTCGTTTATCATTAGATATCCATTACAGTTCAGATGGTCTATATACATTCGCCCAATAACTCCAATCTTCTGTTCTAGTTCGTCACTAAACCGTATTCTACACACTAATTCCTACCTATAAACGTCATCATTATCATCATCATCATAATAATAATAATAATGATTGTAATAATGATTGTAATAATAATACATGATTCACTGCCCCGACTTTCTGTGTCCAGCTACGATGGCCGTGCGATCTCCATTGTGTGTTTCAACTATGCGATCAACCAATGCACTTGTTAGAAAATAGAACCAAACTACTGTCCTCGTTAGAGAAAGCTTCAATAATTATGTCATAGCTAAATATCATGTTGAATTTTCCGTACGAAATGTCATGGCGTAAAATAGTAAGGCAACACTAAAATGAGAGTAGTAAAGAGTTACCGGAAACATACTAAGTTTTGTATAGAACATGGGCCGAAATCAACGTGCCAAAACATTCATCACGTAGAACTTGGGGAGCCTGTTCACCTTCTTCACCAAAAATAAGAAGCTGCAACTTCAATGTCAAACTAGATTCGCTAGAGGCAGATAAGCAGTCAAACTTCAAACGCATGATCCATAGGCTCAAGGACATATGCACCAGATCAAGTTCACCTAATCAAAAATTTGAAAGGCTTCTAGACTCTGACTTAATGATTCCCTAGGAAGCTATGAGAAAAACTATTGCCTGCTAGGGACAATTATCTACAAGACCATATTCTTAATTCTAGTGAGTGAACTCCCACGTTTTGCTTCAGGAAGTATTTGCGTTTGAGAACACGGAAGGAATCTACGGAATATACCCCCAAAGACACGCTTGGAGTAGCCGTGTTAGTAAACTTAGCTAAGGGCCTAATTTACAAGCTGATTTACAAAATTTGTAAAATAGCTTTATCTTATATGGCAGTAAGAGTAACAGAATATAAGCACAGCCATAAAATAGTAAATTTTAGCGTAAAATTTACACATACCTTGTCAATTATATACTGGTTCTATTCGAAGATCTGTTTCGAAGAAGCGAAACGTCCACAAATTCATCCGTTCAAAAGTTAGGAGTATTTGTTGGAATATGAAAGTAAACAAATGAAACGATACAGTCTCTATGGCCATTTAGAATGATTGAGGCTGTGAAATCTCAGATGAAAGACTGTTTTGTCTTTTCATACTTATATAGATGACTCCATCCTCAAGAAGGATCATCAAGTTAAAATCTTCTTAACACCGCTATATATATATATATATATATATACATATATCAATAGCTACAATATTTCACTGTTACATTTTAATTTAGTCTAACGAGTAATCATTTTATTGTCTTTAATCTTTTCATTTGAATAATTATTATAAATATGCAATTTTCTTACATTCTCTCTTTAGTAGCGTGCACTGCACAGCTATCTACCGCACATCCTCTCAGACAAGAGATTAGAGCAGCACAAAGGCCTGCAGATGATGATGTTATCCGAGCTGTCGATAATTTCGCCAGGGATGCAGACACTGTATCTGCTGCACTTAACAATCTTCCTACCTTAACTGACAAAGATGAAATCTCAACAACCGCAAGACGAGCCTTTGATGCTGAGTCTGATGAGGATAATCAGCGCTCTGTACTAGCTGCCGCAGCCGGTAATGCCGGTGATACATCCAATAGACTGATAATGAGGTTTACACCAGCTGTTCTGGATGGGTTGGATGCTATTGCTAGAGCAGGAACTTTAAGAGCAATTCAGCAATTTCTTCCAGGGGTTGAAATAGCTAGGTAAGTTGTATTGAAAAAAATATTAGCCCCCAATCTATTACGTTCTCCAGCACTAACTGAGGCCATAATCAAGAAACCCTAATATTCTCCCAAGCATCACCCAATTATCAAAAGCAGCATTAGATGCCAATGGTATTAATAACAAAAATGCCAAAGACTTCCCACCGACCACTGGTACGCGCAAATTGACTGAGATAGGTGGTAATGGCGGAGACAGAAATAACAACAACGATGGAAATAGAAATAACGACGGTGGAGACAGGAATAACAACGGTGGAGACAGGAATAACAACGGTGGAGACAGGAATAACAACGGTGGAGACAGGAATAACAACGGTGGAGACAGGAATAACAACGGAGGAGACAGGAATAACAACAATAATAATAACAGAGACGGCAGAAACTAAGAATGCTGACTAAAATCATAATGCAACAAGAAAAAAGAAGCCACTATTTTTCATATATTCTCGGGGTAACATAGTGGTTAATACTAATATTTGAGCAGGGTATTTATCAGAATTATAGACTTTTTAGTCGAATAGGTGTAATCAGGATAGAGGTTGAACCTGTCCGTAAAACCTATAAAATATTTGTTTATGTAGTGTGATGATGTTCCCAAATATTATAATAACCATCCACATACTGTTTTGGAAAGATTAATAATAAAAGTGGAGTACAAGCATGGGTTTATGTCGCTTCAGGGGTTAATGGGAGATCAATTACTGGCAGGGTATGTCTTTTTTTGTTAGGATTAGCCCTAGCTAGTCTAAAAGTCCAAAATATTTATTCACCTGAAATTCCAGGATAAAATTAATTCTATAAAAAGTCCCGCTTTTTTTCAATTCGCTTTTACGCATTATTTCATCCATTTCTAGCAAACAACCCAACGACACGCAAAATGCTAAATTGCAAAAGTCGCTTACCCTATTGTCTCGGTAATGATGATGCAAATTATTTATCTTTATTAAGGTCTTAGACCGAAGCCCAACATCTAACTAGATCTAGGATCGGTGGAGCCGGTAGGGTTCAAACTCAATAGCATGCCCTACTCGTTCGCATCACTTCAGTTAAGTACTATTTACATGTTAAGACATGAAAAGGGAAGAAGAAAAGATGAATGAAAGAAAAAGAAAGAAAATAGAAATAGAAAAAAAAAAACAAAAAAAATCTTGAGTTGATGTAGCACTTTTCGTGCTAACTCCGCTTGGCCATCTCTTGCTTCTAGAGTAGCTAATAAGTCCAGTTCTCGCATCCAGCAGAGGACCGGTTCTCCGACAGGTGTTTGAAGCAACCTATTTTCTGCGCAAATTCGGAAAACTTGCCAAAGGCATTAAGGTCCAAGAAGTTGACTTATATAATCAATCCCCCATAGATAAGCCTTTTCTTAGCCAACGTACTTGGGTTGCATGTTGACGACATCGACGGAATTGAGTGGGCAAGGTTTCCTGTCCGCATTCACATTCTAAATTAGCATCTATACATGTTTACAACAGCGGTGGTATTCCGCGAAAGTCCCCGTGACCCGTTCGTGATGCAATGAGATTTTGTAGTAAATTTCGCGGGAGTGCCAATTCTAGAGGTTTCTTTCGACGCATTTGTAGGTCCAAATCACGGTACCGTGCTAGACAGGCTTTTGACCACCCCTCGTCCACCATCTCCTGGCGGCGTTGGAGTGTCAGACGACGTAAATATGCTAAAGTAATATAATGTGGCATAGTTTGGCGGGGAAGAAGTGCTTGTAATGCCGTTCGCGCTGCTTTGTCTGCCTCTTCATTTCTGCTGATCTTTAATTGCCCAGGCACCCATTTAACTTCAGCGTCGATTTTTCTGATAAGATGATAGAATGAATTTGTTAATTTTAAGCTAGAGGGTGTTCTGCCTGTCTACAAGGCCCTAACTGCTGATTGATTATCAAGCAGAATAAAAACTTTCTCATTACTTTGACTGGTGTGTATCTAAATTTTTATATTTTAGTCGACGTCACATTTATGTGGTTTCATGTGATAGAGCATTCCTTTATATAGAAAGTCCTCAGTATAGAACAGAGGAGAACAACAAGTTTGAGATTTACGTTACGTTCCTTTTTACACTCCAGAAGTAGAATTAGAGGTCCTATGTGAGACTTAGATTCTAAGTCGATAGTTAATATCTACACTGGTGAAATTGCAACAAGGGACCATGGTTGGTTGGTTGTGTTAAAAACAATAGATGAGGTCGATCTGGGATTCGAACCCGGGTCCCCGGAAATTTTGATTTACATCAAAATCCGATGTGATAACCAACTACACTAATCAACCTTGGTTTATGAGACATTATTAATAAATATATCGAAAATTTGTTGAACTGTGCTACGGACCTTGTCTCCCAAGAAAAACTCTTGCGGCATAATATTTTAAGGTCTTTGAATGAACTTTGCGTTAAGATACCACTCTGATGGTTTTCGATTAATGGAATGAAGTATCATAGCTCAATTTTGCCTAAATTACTTCTTTTAAAAAATATAAAAGGCTTTACTTATTTGAATATTGGAAATATCGGGAGTTTTGGCAGTTTTATTGATACCCAAATATAGTATTGCAAGGCGTTGAATGATTCTCAGAATGTAAGGTTAAAGTCGAGTTCAGAGATATTAGCACCGAAATAAGAAGTTCCTCTAATTCAACTTTGGTTTATGTCCATGAATAAATTTTATACAATATAAACTAGTCTAAGAGTAGAAGCCAAGGCTAACCTGATTCTATAAGGAATTTGAGGATCTATGACGTATCCTACAGTAAATTGTGTACATTACGGAGACATTGTTCAACTTTATTCCTAACTAGGGACTAATCACGCTAGATCCCTGGCTCTAGAGCGGTAGGGTTAAATAAGCAGTTACATGAATGATGCAAGGCGTTGTGTGAAACAGCCAGTACAGGTAACTAGAAGTGTTTACCAAGAAGAATTAGACGTTAAGCTAATATTGAGCCGTTCCTAATTCTCGCTTAACGATCGCTTAAATATTGAAAATTCGCTTAAGCTTAAAACTTGCGCTTAATGTTCCGGCTAATGATACCGCCCCCCCCCCCCTCCCCTCTAACTGTTTCTAGTAGCTGTGGGTCTTCTAGCGTAGCCGCCTCGGCATTAAGCCAAATATAGTAGGCGGTGAAATTTTGAATTTATAACTACGAGCCTATATGCTTCTTAGTGCCATATTTAATTTCTCGAGTTATTATCGCTTAATTGTTTATTTACTACTGAATTGTTTACTTAAAGGAAGATAAATATTACTTCATGTTATGAATATAATGTAACACGGCAATTTCGCATAACTGAACAGGATTGTCAAACAGTGAATTACCAGGTTGCCGAGTAACGGACGATGAGGAAGTTATAAATCCTGCTGAATGTTAATTTGTTATTTATTTATCAGGAGTTTAAGGATTGAAATTAAGATACGCTGTACTATTAAATTGTTTTCATTGTTGTTGCTGTCTGTGTCGTTATTGTTTAGGCTCATGTTCATGCAGTTTTATTCTTACTTGTAAACATAGGCACACGCACTGGATAAGTAGCTGTGGATCTTTTTGCAGGAAGAAACAAGACAGTTTTTCTTTTAGTTAAGTTTAACATACAGAAGTTGTATCTTCCACTTTAGTGTGACTCTTTTATGTGATCATTACACGCTAGGGGGTATCATTTTTAATACTTCACCTGATTGTGGATTAAATATTACTGTTCCTACTTACAAATATACTTTCAAATATCTCTAAATCATCATTATTATAAATTCTAAAATTTCTTCTCAAGATTCCCAATCTCCTACTCAAGCAATAGCTACTGCTCAAAACAACACCAATCTCGACTCCATTCGTGTCATCTTCTTCCAGCGATTGTGCGAATAGTAAAAGCTTCCACGAACCCAAACTGTGAAAGTATGATAAGTAGATACTAATTTACTTTTATTCTAATTTACAATAAATCCCATGCTTTTATATAGTTGCTAAACGCTGGAGAGTAGAGATTCGGTAATTATGTGGACACTTATTTTGCATAGTGTTGAGGTTGTTAGATATCAAATTGTATGAATAAATATTTAAATTGTAAAATCACAAGGTGCCTGAGGATTTCAATTATATATTCAATATAATTAAATCCCAAGACTTGTGTGTGTCCTCTACTCTAGAACTACTCTACTAATAAATATCATCTTGAACGTGATTCTGTTATGCATATCCCCTATTAGTGCATATCGCTCATTTATACGTTTGCACTATTAATAAGTTCTCGCTTGTAATTACCAGAATATACTCAGGAGTATCCTCAGTGTATAAAAACCTTAATTTTTTGGTTGTTATGTAGCAACATATATCAGATTAAGCTTTCTAATAAATAATGTCGCTTATTGCGGGGATATAAACAAATCTGGCAGAATTTAGGACCCTTGTCTAGATTTTGAGCTAATGACCAATTATTTCCTTATCCAGGTTAGAGGAGGGGGAATTATTAGCTTAATGTTCCCTTAATAATAAGGCATATTAAACTAAAACAGGTTTTCTCGTTATGCTTTGAAAGCTCGAAAGACACATACATATAGATGCTCTCTACCTACGGGCTAAGGACTACATCTCAGATCTTCTTAACAATTTCGACCTCAGCAGCGATACCAGCACAAGTCATTAATGGATAATATACGAAATAATTCGTTAGAAACGAGTATGCCACTGTTAGGGAGGGGGAAAAAAAATAAAATACAAAAATCATCACCAGGTATGGGTTTCCTCTCAAGAGACCAGGCCGTCCCGTTGCTTGCAATAGATCTATGTCGATCCTAAAATTCTTCCTTTCTCTCATTACTACCTTTGAATAAATAAGAGGATGCGACAGGATATGGCAAAAAAAAATTTTTTTAGACAAAAAGTGATTTCTACGTACAAGCCTAGCCTAATCTTAAATCACATTACGGATTTGGTAAGTCGGGTAACTAGATAGATTTGAAACTCCCCTGACTGTTTAATTCGGATTACATGGCTGTAGTAGATAAAATATGTAATGATCCGAATCAATGTAGTTAAAAGGTTGAGAGGGCCTTGATCTGTGATCTATCATCAGGCCCTATCATCTACCCAATAGTTTGTAGTACACTTTGCATGTATCGAGGGCTTCTCAGCTTCTCTAACTGTCAATACAGCGTTTTGTACTAGACATTCCACCTCATCACAATTTTAATTGCCAGTATCTCTTTTCATAGGATATAATATAATATCATTACTTTGGTTTAATTAGTAAGTTTAAATTCAAATGTTAGATGCTGTTTGCGATTTACTACGATAAAATATAAAAAAATACATAGACAAAATCGAGCATTATTTTTAAAGTAATGATATTATAACAATCTGTCCAGCTTCAACGAAGTTATTGTCGTCGTATGGTAATTAATCTAATAAAAAATCCAAAGGAAACATTGCACGTATATAATTCACTTTAGATTAATTATTTATTGCCAGGTGCTACTGTTGTTGTTAATTAATTGATATAGAACAGGTTATATGCTTAGGTTGCGCTGAATAGTGAGGCACCGTACAGCACACGTATAATAGAGCTCTAGGTACCCCTACTACATTGCTAGTCCGTGCGGCTATTGTTTAATTGGCCCAAAATTTAATTTCGATCTGTTAGCTTAGAGGAAGCAAAGACAACTGATGCAACGGAGATACCCAAAACTCCAAATTGGAAACCTAGTCGTTAACCCAATGCGTAGGCGTTGCACCTTAATAAGCTTAGCTCATTGGAGTTTGAGCCTTATTCAACAGATATTCTAGATTTCCTCAGATGAAAATGAAAAGATATGATTCTTTTGATCAGACTGAACATTTCAATCAATAAACCGGATTATCCAAAAGATTTATGAGAGCAAGTCGCATTATCTTAATTTTTAAAAATTAAGATAAGAATTACAATCATTACAAAAGAATCTCTTTGATGTATAACAATCAAGTCTAATCTATACTTGTGTTTCTGAATTGATTACTGATTGTGTTGATTGGCTAGATGAGATTATGACTAATCAGAGTGGCATTTGGATCCAAAATATACTCTCAAGTACACAGTACACACTGATCAAGGCAGTATAGCATAGTGAATGCTACAAGTGTATGAGTGTTGAGAATAGACCATTTGAGATCCACAACAAAGCTATATTGGGGTTAGCATATGCCGTAACTACTCGTACTCAATTACGTTTCCTTAATCTGCTAGGAAATGATGCGCTCTAGACCAAAGTATGGCAAAGTCGCTCGATTAATCTCAACAAATATAGGCCCATGTATATCTTGATTTCTTAATCTCTACGGGCCCATAACTAGTGCAAGTAAAGCCATACGAATATAAAGACCGTACCGCATCTAGATATAAATTTAGCGATTGAGTTGAATGGGTGGGCTAGGAAAACTTACTTGTCGAAAATATGCCGCCCTTTGATCAAAGTCTAACTCTTCTTGGATTTCCTCATTTCTTGGTAACGGATGCATAACAATCATAGTACTCTTAGCATCCCTAAGTGTTCTGTTATTTATGATGAAGTTGTTTTCAATTTTTTTATATTCTGAAATGTTATTGAACCTTTCTTTCTGGATCCGAGTACAGTAAAGAACGTCACTGCGAGCAATTATTTCTGGTGTTAAATCTGATGTCTCGACTATAAGCTGATCAGGTTTTGACTTAATTAATTCAATAACTTCAAATGGTAACGCAAGTGCCTCCGGTGAAACTAATTGAATTTTTACGTCATAGTGTTGCAATAATTTCACAAGAGAATGCACGGTACGGCCATGTTTTAAATCGCCAGTAAAAGTGATCGTGAGTCCTGTCACAGTACCCAATTCTTCTCGTATAGTGAAGAGATCTAGCAATGCTTGTGTTGGGTGTTCATGAGTACCATTACCTCCATTGATAATTGGCACAGTTGAAAATTGTGCTGCTGTAGCTGCACTACTTTCATCAGGATGTCTGAGGACAATTGCATCACAGTAACAGCCCATGGTACGAATTGTATCAGCGAGTGATTCCCCTTTCTTGGTGCTAGAGTTTGAAGTTGTGACAGCTATAGTGCGCCCCCCAAGACGTTGCATCGCGGCATCAAAAGAGGCAGATGTCCGTGTAGAAGGCTCATAGAAAAGTGTGCATAGAACACGACCTTTTAAAATAGAAAGGACACCTTCTCTCTGTACACCCAGTCGCATTTCTTGGGCAATTGTGAATATATGATGCAGATTTTGTCGATTAAAGCTATCAACTGAAAGGACATGTTGCTCTTTAAATGGAGACTTATTGCCTAAGTGTGACGAGGATGTATCTTGAATCTCCAAAGGAAGTGATGGATTGACAAAAGAAGTCTCGATTAAGTGCTTTTCAATCAAATGTGATGACATGTCTTTCCCATAGATGCTCTCATTGTATATTTTTCCGTCCAGACAGACTGTTTTCTCATGGAAAATCACCCGTTGCACTGCACCTCGCATTATCTTTTTTGCGAATGGTGACCAGACAGAAGAAGGTACAGAAATACACGGCCGACCAATTAAAATTTCAACGGATGTTCCAACCTGATCATGAATTTCAAAAATTTTCTTGGGATTGTCATGGAGACGAATTTTTATGTCTTCAATGGTTAGTCTTCCATCTACAACAGCTGAAATTAAAATTGGAATTGTATCTGCAACTCCAATAGTCGGATCTGCAGGCTGTTGAGTATTTTGAGCCAATTGATATGGCACGCTGCCAACCGAAAAGACGTCGATGACGTTCAAATTTTCCCAAAGTGCTTCTTGATCCTCCAACGTAGGTAAGAATTCGGCAGTTGGGTAGTCCTTCTGGGACAAAAAGAGAGAGTACACAGCTACATCACAGGTGACATCTAAACCTTTTTTCTTTGATAATGCAATCAATTTAATATCATCTTTGTTAGTAACATTAGTTACGTGGATTCTTCTACCATGTAAGCTCGCAAGAAGGAGAATTGAAGCAAGATCAGTCATCTTTGCATCTGTAACAATAGGTTTAAACTTTGGCCATGAATCAAAATGATTTGTGACAGCTGCCACTTTACTTATATTATCAGATAAATGATTGAATGGGATGAAAAGAGATGCAACTTCTTTTTTGAGCTGGCCTATATGGTCTGAGTTGGCTGATGTTGCAGCTATCGAGAAGTTATAATCACAATATGCTCCGTCTTTTGTGTTTGATCTAGCAATCTCCAATGTAGATGCGCTGGTGATAGATTCATCTAGCCCAAGAGGCATAATTCGTATCATGCTAAAGCCGGAAGATATAAAAGACCTTGTGACATCATAGAAATCACTACTGCCAGGAGTAGCTATCCCAGGAATGAAGGCAGCAACATTGATTAGACCAGGAAGGAATACAGTTGAATGACTAGTTCTAACATCAATATTATTTATTTCAAGGCTATAGCATCGAGAGATTGCTTCAATTAAAAGTTTAGCATTCTTAACATTTGTAACTAACGGAGTCTGAAAGTCTACTGCCATTCTTCTTGTCTGGTATCCTTTGCTCATATAATTTGAAGGCCGGCGATATCGATTATTTGACGGCAAATTAATGTAAAGGTCAATCATATTATTAATAAGATGTTGAGTTAGTGAAAATTCCGATTTTTGTTCATCGTCATCTATTCCAAGGATCTCCAAGTATTGAGCGTTGATACTGTTCTCCTGAAGAAAGTCTGCAGTTCCTGCTGTAGCAAAAAGTTTATACCCTAATTTTTCCAATTTTAAAATAGATGGAAGCATTTCTTTTTTATCTTTGTAGGAACCAATAGACAAGAGAATATTCCGATTGGGTAACTTGAAGCCGGTAGAGATAAGGGCCTTGATGTAAGCTTCATATTTGTCTGCACCAAAGCACGCAACTTCCCCTGTAGAAGCCATTTCGACTCCTAATACAGGATCAGCTCCAGATAAGCGGGAAAAGCTAAATTGGGGGACTTTAACGCCAACATTCTTAGAAGGAAGTTGTATGGGTGGATAAGAAACTAGTGGATCATTCATGATTGCTTTCGTAGCCATTTCTATGAGATCTACACCCATCACTTTGGAAACAAATGGAAAAGATCGTGAGGCTCGAACGTTACATTCAATGACTTTAATATCATTATCTTTTGCTATAAACTGAATATTGAAAGGACCAGTTACGTTTAAGGCATCTGCAATCTTTCGAGTAGCTTCTTCAATTCGTTGAATAGTTGTAATCTCAAGATCTTGAGGTGGAAGAATTAATGTGGCATCTCCAGAGTGGACACCGGCATTCTCCACATGCTCTGAAATGAAGTGACCGACCAATTTTCCATCTTTTGCAACTGCATCCATTTCAATCTCTTTAGCATTTTCAATATATTTAGTAATAACGACTGGATGATCTCGAGAAACATCGGCAGCTTGTTTGAGGTATACTTCAAGGTCTGTTTCTGAGTATACAGTGTTCATCGCAGCACCAGATAAGACATAAGAAGGGCGTACTAGTACTGGATACTGAACTTTCTTACAGAAATCTTTTGCATCATCAAAGCTGGTTAGTTCTTTCCATCTCGGCTGATCTACTCCAATCATATCAAGTAAGCGAGAGAATTTATATCGGTTCTCAGCAGTATCTATCATCTCGGGAGAAGTTCCAAGAATTCTCACATTTAAGCGGTGAAGGCCCAGTGCAATATTGTTAGGTGTTTGGCCACCCATAGCACCAAGAACACCACTAGCATTTTCCAGATGATAAATATCTAGAATTGTCTCTACATCTATATTTTCGAAGTAAAGTCTATCAGCTTCGTCGTAATCTGTACTTACCGTCTCTGGGTTGTAATTGACCATAATTGTTTTATATCCGGAGTCTCGGAGAGTTCTAACAGCGCGGACCGAACACCAGTCAAACTCAACGGATGATCCAATTCGATAGACACCTGAGCCAAGAACCATAACTCCATTGTCATTGAAAGTAATATCGCTCTCGGATCCATTATATGTGAGATACAGATAGTTAGTGAAAGCCGGAAATTCAGCTGCTACCGTATCAATTTGTTTGACAAAAGGTACTATTCCAGCTTCGATCCTTTGTCTTCGAATGGCCATATCAGTAGAGGTGAAAAATTTAGCTAGCTGCTTATCACAGAAGCCAAGTTGTTTTGCCTGACGAAGTAGATCAAGAGGAATACTTGCAGCACTGTATGTAGACATTAATTTCCCAAAATCACTCAAGCCCTTTAGTCTGGTCAAGAACCACTTATCAATCTTTGTCATTTCCCAAATCTTATCAACAGAATACCCAGAATGCATAGCATTTGCAATTGCAAAAAGACGCTGATCTGAAGGAGTTTGTAACTCATCATCAATAGACATAAGTGCCGGAGTATTATTAAAGCCAAGATTATGAAAGTCAATAGCACGAATTGCTTTCTGTATCGCTTCTTCAAATGTTCTACCTATACTCATGACTTCACCAACGCTCTTCATAGATGACCCTAGCTGAGTAGAAACTCTTGTAAATTTCTTCAAGTCCCAACGCGGCATTTTTACCACAACATAATCAAGAGATGGTTCAAAGCAAGCGCAAGTAACTTTCGTTACCGAGTTTGAAATCTTGTGTAGTGGAATTCCTAGTCCTAGTTTAGCTGCAATAAAAGCAAGTGGATAGCCCGTGGCTTTCGACGCGAGAGCTGAAGATCGAGATAGGCGGGCATTAACTTCAATTATACAGTATTCCTTTGAAAATGGATTCAGTGCATACTGGATATTGCATTCACCTACTACTCCTAGATGACGAATAACATTAATTGCAGTTGTTCTCAGCATGTTGTAATCTTCATCAGACAATGTTTGAGATGGTGCGACAACAATTGAATCACCAGTATGAATTCCTAAGGGATCAAAGTTTTCCATATTACAAATTGTGATACAAACATCTTGCACATCTCTCACTACTTCATATTCAATCTCCTTCCAGCCTTTCATACTTTTTTCAATAAGTATCTGAGGGCTTGTAGCAAAAGCTTTATTACAAAGTGCAAGTAATTCCCTCTCATTATTTGCAAATCCACTTCCAAGGCCGCCCAACGCATATGCAGCTCGAATAATGACAGGGAAGCCAATGTCTTTTACTACATGTAAAGCTTCCTCAATTGTTGTCGCCGATGCAGATTTTGCGCACTTTTCTCCAATTGACTCCATACTACGAGCGAAGAGTTCCCGATCTTCAGTAGTAATAATAGTGTCAATCGAAGTCCCGAGAACCTTGACACCAAGCTTCTCAAACTCATCCTTCATCTGGATCCCAACTTGTAGGGCAGTTTGTCCTCCGAAAGTGACATATATAGAGTCAGGATGCTCCCGGATTATAACTTTACGGACAAATTCGACACTAACAGGAAGAAAATATACCTTATCAGCAAGTCCTTTTGACGTTTGGATTGTAGCGATGTTAGGATTTATTAGAATTGTAAAAATGCCTTCTTCTTTCAAGGCTTTGATAGCTTGACTGCCAGAATAATCAAATTCTCCAGCTTGGCCGATACTAAGGCCACCACTACCAAGGATAAGTACTTTCTTTAGATTTAATTTGGAATGCAAGTTTTCAATCTTGGCTTCATCTGCATTTGAAAATTGAATTGGAGATAAAAG
The DNA here is from genome assembly GCA_003957845.1 of Oidium heveae. Classification (NCBI taxonomy): domain Eukaryota; kingdom Fungi; phylum Ascomycota; class Leotiomycetes; order Helotiales; family Erysiphaceae; genus Oidium; species Oidium heveae. Next base: position 14,587 of record QVIK01000269.1, read on the forward strand.
ATGCTTCTCGTCAGCACATGTACGAGCGACAGTTTCTACAAAAATATCAAACAAAAATTCGGTATCCTTTGGTCCTGGAGTGCTCTCAGGATGAAATTGAACACTAAAGTATGGTCTCTGAAGATGACAAATTCCTTCATTACTTCCATCATTTGCGTTGACGAAAAGTTCAGTCCAGTCCGCAGGGAGAGAGGAAGAAGCAACAGCAAAGCCGTGATTCTGAGATGTTATATAACATTTTCCCGTCAATAAATTTGTACAAGGGATGTTTTGTCCACGATTTCCGTACTTCATCTTTATCGTTTCAGCACCAACAGCCCTAGCTAATAGTTGGTGGCCTAAACAGATACCAAATATTGGTGTTCTATTGCTTTTAATGGCACGCGCGATGTTTTTAATAGTAATTTCTAGTAAAGCTGGATCGCCTGGGCCATTAGAAATAAAAAGTCCGTCATACTTCCCGACTAAAGCTGTGAAGTCATAGTCCCATGGACAGCGAAGAACATCAACACCACGACGTAGTAAGCATCGCAACTGATTATATTTTAAGCCAACATCTACGCATAGTACACAAATACTTCTTCCGGATGGATGCTTAAGTTTTTTATTTGATGATGAGGTATACAGTTTGGGTTTTCGAATTGATACTACCAAGTCAGTAAACGATTAGGGGGATAAATGATCATATTCACCCTCTGCAACAAGATTTCTTTTGTTTGGATCAATCCATTCAGTCTTTGAGAATAAATCTTTGTGGTCATTTCCATCAATTTTATGTGCAGTGCTACTATTCTTTATCGTTTCAAGGTTTATTGATGATAATATGCGACCCAACATGCTCCCATTTTCTCGCAGACGCTTAGTAAGAGCTCTAGTATCAATACCACATATGGCAGGAACTCCTTGTTCCTTTAGCCATGTTCCAAGTGAGGACGTCGCTAAAAAGTGCGAATAGTCTTCGCCAGAATATGATGCTATAATGAGGCCAGCGACATGAATCTGTGACGATTCGAAATGAGCTGGTGAGTCTCCTAGAACAGGATCCATAACATCTCGGGATGGTACGCCATAGTTTCCAATTAGGGGATAAGTAAGAACTAAAATTTGGCCTCTATAAGACGGATCTGTTAAAGATTCTGGATATCCAACCATGCCAGTTTGGAAGACTAATTCTCCTACAATGGACTTTTTTGCACCAAAGCTACGGCCCTGATACAATGTACCATCTTTCAACTCGAGACAAACCAACTCATTTTCTTCGATGCTGGTAATGTTCGCAGTTCCCGGGAAATGGCATACGTTAGGCATCCTCTCTATGAATATAAGCTTTATACGTAATATCTTATCCCTTGTTTTGACGTCTGAAGAAATCCTAGAGTCAAAATATTCGATATTTACGGGGGCTTGGGGAGAGGGATTGAGATTGTCAGTTTACTTTTTCTATAGAAAAAATTCCATGTAGGTTTTGATTTGCATGGCAATAGTTCTGAATCTATAATGACGTGCTAGTATCCTCTATGCTGAGATACAGTGAGTGGAGGATCTAAATAGGGAGTTCCTCGTCTTTGACTTTAAGTTAATGAATATGCAAATTTTCAAATCCGATTTACACCCGCTTTGGACGGAGTTCGGAAGAGTCGCTTTAGGTTTAATTAATAAGCAAATTATCTTTTGCCAACTACATTTTTAGTGGATGCTAATGATAACTCTTTTCCTCTAAGCCCAAGATATATCGAGCTCATGTTGGTTATATTTAGCATTTGTAGAGCCTCCCAACTTTTCTTAGGTAATAACCTCAATAATTAGGGAAAATATTTGACTAAGTAATCGATTTAATTTTTCGGATTACCCATGGGTTAGCCCACCCTGAGCAACCGTAGAGGGCGAAAGCAAGTGTCTGTCGGCCCTAACCCAGCTAGCTCAAATTAGATGTGGTATTTTTAGCTTATATTTAAAACTTTAGTAAGCTCAAATATCGTATAAATGAAGTTTATGAACTCTTGCATACCCTACTACCACGGTAATATTTTTACCCTCTGTATATGCAGATCATATACTCGCTTCAGGGGGCATGCCCCTTCTAGTTCTAATTTAACGAAAGTATAAATATTTTTGCCTGGTCTATTGGGCTTTTTACTATATCAAAAAACTTACCCTCTTTTTCATAAATTTATACATAAGCTCCCTATTTTGATCATTGCCAACTTCATTTGTTTGTGTCTTAATTATCATTGTTGTCCACAATTACAGACCACAATAAATATTTCATCACTACTAATAAGAATTTCAACTAAAGTAAATTAGTCCCGCTAAGCATAAATAGAAAACAACTCGATACTAAATATACTTCATAGATGAATTCTCCTCAATTAACTCCTCTCTCGACGTCACGACATAAGACCTTAACTAGAGATCAATCAATGCTAGTAAGTTGACGACCTAAAATTGTAAGTTTTGGAATTTATGAGATTTTGCAGACACGGATTTCGTGATGCGGGTTGGATCTATCAAAAAATAGCTGATCATCTAAACGTCTCACGAGGTCAAGTTGCATATTCTCTGAAACGTGGCACTGTAAAACCACGAAGGGGTAGCGGAAGACCATCAATCCTTTCACGGGAGAATTTCGATCAAATTATTGAATTCACAACGTCATCATCTGTAAATCAGACGATGACCTATTTTGAACTTGCCGCCGCTCCTTTTAGGGACCTAGGTATTAGTGAGAATGTGATCCAGAGGGAACTTCAGAAAAGAGGCTATAAGCGTCATCCAGCACATAAGAAGCCTCCATCATCACAAGAAACCATGAGAAAGCGTAGAGAATGGGCCGAAGCCCATCTACATTGGACTTTTGAAGAGTGGTCATCAATCCTTCGGACCGACGAAACTTGGGTGAAGGATGGGCAGCATTCAAGAGAGTGGGTGAATAGGAAGGTCTGTAACATTTTGTTTCTTGACTTAAAATACACAGGTGGACTAATTAGTATGTTTAGAATAATGAACAGTACCAGACTGCTTTTATAGATTCCAAAATTAGCAAAAGAAACTGATGTATGTTCTGGGGTAGCTTTGCAGGAGCAGAGAAGGGACCTTGTTTGTTTTGGGAGAAGGAGTGGGGCTCCATAGACACCGAGGAGTACTGTGAGAAAGTAGTACCTCTCATAAACGGGATGGTGTCTATGAAGCCCTGGCTTTCCGTCATGCAGGACAATGCTCCTGCACACGCATGTGAAAACACGATGGAAGAGTTGCAAGAGAGATCGATAATTCCAATCGATTGGACACCTTACTCTCCTGATCTCAACCCTATCGAAGCTGTCTGGTGCTGGATGAAAGACTACATCCAGCGGAATTATCCAAATCTGGATGGTGGAAGACAGCGAACGCACAATTCACTTCGAGTAATTGTTACGGAGGCATGGCACTCCGTGCCTGCTGNACAGCGGAATTTTCCAAATCTGGATGGGGGAAGACAGCGGACGCACAATTTACTTCGAGTAATTGTTACGGAGGCATGGCACTCCGTGCCTGCTGAATTCCTAATAAAACTAGTTGAAGGATTGCCTGCCAGGTGTCAGGCGGTTATAGATGCTGGTGGAGGTCCAACCAGATATTGACCTCTTTATAACATAGATCAATACCTTGAATATTAGGGATTAGATGAAGAAGTGAACATGAATTAGTTTTTATATATAATTTTCCTTATTTTAGAAGTTAGATAGTGAAGTAGAATACAAAATAGAACTGTCACATAAAACTTTATGCTGTCAATCATTATACGGATTAAGCTTAGTTTGAAGAATGAAGGGGGCAAAGAACATTCGGCCGATTGAAATTCACCATATATTTTGTGTCTAGAAAGTTCATAAAAGCGATGCATAAACTCTATTTCTATGTGGATCATCCCTGGCTAGGCTTGCCGGCTCCACCAAAAATCCATGTCAGCCCCACAGGGTAAAAACATTACCGTGGTAGTATGGTAATCGCCCAATTGCCCTAAATTTTCATATTATGTAATAATTTCTTGATGATGTAATAGTTAGAAGATCCATTTTTCGCCTTAATGGCATAGCAACTGAAAATGGGCATGTTACAAGAGTAAATAACAGATCTTGTAACTATTACATCATCAAGAAATTATTACATAGTGTGAAAACTGGGGGCAACTGTCGAATACGGCCGTCTAATTAGCCTATTCAGGCAGGGTTCATTGAAAAGCAATTTACAGGGCTCACTGGTTAGCAACCACCGGAGAATGGTTTGGGGAATTCTGAGAAAATCCGACCATATGAGTGGCTTATTTTGACTAGGGTTACGAAATAATAACCGCCTCTTTCCGAAGACTCATAAAAAGATTAGTCAGAATAACTATACATAGCACAATTCCACTATGAAAGATTAACTATACTCTTAGTTGCACACCTGGCAAAGTGTATTTTTACTAAAATAATTCAAAAAATTACTTAAATTTTGCTTCTACAAAAACATAATACTACAGCCTACCAATTGTTCTAAATACTTGGTAAATGGTCTATATTTAATTTGGCCATACATTAGTACAGGACCGGTTTCTGTGTTGGCCTAAAGTAGTTGCTGACGTATGCCTTCGCGCAAGCTATTCAGTCTCATGAGCAGCATATAATTTCTTGTCATTTTTCCCTTAAGAAATTTTAGTATGTTGATTGTAACGAAAGGAATACAGTTCCTTAAAGATTGGCCATTGGATAATTTATTTAATTCATCTTGGATAGAGATCCAAGTAAGGAAACCTACCATATGTCGCTAATGCTTCATCATAAATGTTGACAAGATGACTTCTCCTCGGAGCTCATAGATCTCTTTCGTTAGATGAATATCCATCCGTACATGAAGTATGATAGAAATAAAACTAATGATAAATGTCCAATAATCAAAAAATATGGCTATAAGATGAACTTGTTGCAGCAAAGAAACCAGCTCCGATCCCACACTCCTTTAAGAAGTGTATATGAAAACAGACTTTTCTTAATCACCAAAAGAAAGCTATTAGAAAATCAGCACATTCTCGTCTTCTCTTCGAATCGAAAAAAATAACCTTGTGCCAAATGAGTCGAGACAAAATATCCATTGGTTTAATTAGAGTTTGATTTATCATGGGTACCATACTCGATGAATTATAGCTATAGCCCTAAAATATCGGAAACTTGATCGACACGGAAGGTACGATTGTTGTTTTATTTTTTTGTATAAGACTGTAAACATTTTTCAATTTAAATATCATTTTTGATTAACATTGAGACATAGTAGTTTATTGCCATCTCTTATATCCATGCTAATTGCTAGCCCTTTCTATTTCCAAAATCTCCTTTGAGGTTGGAGTATCATTCACTGTTCAAGCAGTATCTAGTAAACTCGATTCTGAATGTGATTTTAGTTTGATAATAAGGATTCCTGAAGATGAAAATAAGTTAGAGTCGTTAACACGTCGTTCTCACAGTTGGAATAAAATTATGTAATGATGTAATCTTAGTTATTACTTCGGTAAATAGGCCTTGACATTAGGTGGGCGTGACTTTGTGGTGTCTGACCGGATAATTAATAACCCGAGGAAATCTCTAGGTTACGTCACAGTGGAATTTTTGATGCCCGTGAAGGTTCATATGCCAGCCTTAAGCACTGGCCAGTACAGGCTCAAGATGAAAAGAGTGGATATGCGATATCTCCCTTCTTCCGTCTAAGCCGCAGTGATAGAACTTAACAGGGAAGTAGGAGATATCAGAAGTCATGAAGATTGCTATGGACCTTAAGAGCTTGAGGGGAATGTGACAATTCTTATATTTCTGGGGCTACCACATCAACTTTTCGCTAAGGCGATTTCTTCATCGTTTTTACGAATCACAACCAGTTCGTAATTTTGCAAGACTTAACTCTTGCACATGCTAATTACGAAATATGCGTAGCAAGTACGAGCACAAACATTTGCCTGCGCTACAGATAATTGCTATATTTCAGACTAGTAACGGACACTTGTTTGGACTGGCTAATCTGAATTAAATTTATAGCATAAATATTTTGCTTCAATAAAAATGGGTCTCTTAAAGGCTTATAAAATGGATCTTTCCCCTTCATGACGCACAGCGGGAAGGCCCTGTAACCCATATGTAGTTGACTTAACATTGGACCATGTTAATCATGTGCAGAATTAATTAATTTAGGGTTCATTACTCTTGTGCTTTGTAAGAAGAAAGACTAAACTTCGGAAAGATCAACCAGCACGCCAGAGCCTTTATCTAATCACAAATAAGAAGGCTGTAAAATTAGACGATTTCGGATACAAAAAGAGATCGGGCTATTGTTACGAATTGGTTAACAGTACTTTATTTAACATTAATTAATGTCCTACGTCAAGGCCCGAATTGTTTGTGAGGTGCGAGGCCAAGTGGATTTCAGTGTGCGACAGAGCTTATTCTCTTCTGTTGCTTCCGGGGTAAAGAGAGAGAGAGGTAATGGTTGAATGATGGGGGCGGATAGAACAATCAGCATTTCGCTCTATTCTAGTAACTATCACATCATCTTGGGGTTTTATCATAATCCGATGTCAAAAGTTAAAAGATATCGAGACTTATTTGAACAAATCACATCGATTTATATTGTTATAACATGGGTTTGGAGATATGTGGGATTAAATCACCAGGAAATCTAAGGTTCGGGATCTTATTTGGCAACTGCGGGCTTCTCATTGAGAGAAGCTGATGATTTCCTTCATTACAAGCCCGCAATGAGGTGTTTATTTTGCCTGAGAGAGTAGTTATCACACAGACTCAGCAGATATAGCACAGTTACTTTGAGGCGCTCAATAGAGCGAGAGAGCCTACATCTCCATCGTATTATTTTGTAGAACTTACTTTAAGATAACGGAAACTTTATCGCATATATGTGACAGGGCCTTTCTTAACACAAAGCGGAAATATGCCTTAAATGTTGTAGTAACTAGGCTTCCGAGATTCATATTGAGACATCGGCCCAGAGCATATGTGTGGGAGCCATCCGGATTTGCAAAGAGGCTAGTGGTAAGGAATTTTGTGACAATATCAAATGTCCTACCTGCCTCATGGGTTCATGCCGAATAAACTAGAATGCGGGGAAACTTTATTTCTCCAGACCAACTCACGAAACTCAACATTATAACTACCAGTATGGTCCCTGAGTTTGGTCTCTTACATTACTCAACTCTCCTTATGCCCTATAATTAATTGAACATGTCTTATTCTTACTACCTTAATGTAACTTACTAGAGTCATTCCGGATTCCGTGGATCGACATTTTGGGAGAGTATGTTTTTAGTAACCTCATTGTTTACACTCCAAACGAGTAGACCATTACATATGATACCCTGAATGTTGTGCTAGATCTTTTGTAAATACTCAGCCAACTAGTACCTCTGGGACTATGCTATTTCACCCACTGCGCTCCAAAAAACGACCTCGAGGTATAGAAGAGGCACCATGCCTTTTTCCATCATATTCACAACGGCGACATGCTACCGCAGACTTCTCGGAAACAGAAGATGATCTCAGCAACGAAGAGGTGCAAAACACCCGGTTTGATCTAGATCAAGACGAAGACGAAGACGAAGATGAAGACGAAGATGAAGACGACGTAGATGAAGAAAACGAAGATGGAGAACGAAATCCTTTGCTTCCGATTTTCAGTGCAGTGCATCTCGGTTCGCTACTCTCTAACTTTCTATGCAAATGCTTACAAACTTAGATGCTCTACCAGTATATAGTCTAACACACGCTATTCGACTTATTGTTCTTCCTCGAACAGAAACAACTTTAACATGGGACCAGCTGAGGTCCCCCCAAGTCTCTCAATTCCTCGTTAAACCTATGCAACAGCAGATACGAACTTCTCACTTCACCCGTGCAACCCTATACGCGCTCATGGCTAATTGCTTACAATTCCAAAAAGAATGTCACTCAAGCCCAGGTACAGCTGGAACGAGCAAAACAAGGGCTATGGTTTGCGAGCTTTTAGCAATCAAATTACTCAAGGAATACAATATTCGTGAATTAATCGATGCATTGTCATATGACTTTTTTCCTTTGCAGGGCTTAGAGCAGGTTTCAATTTCAAGTCGGACACAACAGCCAAGGGACCTGCCCGCTATTGTCCGTATATCAACTCTTGAAATAGCAATTAGGGCATCAGCCAAAAGATTCCTTTCACAGCCGCTTGTCATTCAGCAATTAGAGTCGATATGGGCCGGTACAATTGTATTTCATTCACATGCTGATAATCTACACAGAAAGATACCAAAATTTAATCGAGGGAAAGATGAATCTTCAAATTTGCAAGTTTCAAAACAAGATTTGGGTTATGGAACTTCGCATACATTTGTTAAACAGAAAGAAGGCCCAGAGCTTACCAAATCACGTAGAACAGTTACAATATATGATCCACGAGATGCTTCATTACTTAAACTTTCTAGACTAAGAGTTCCGAGATATCGACAGTTTTTCTCAACATGCTCTTTTGCAATATTACTTGGATTGTTTGTCGCTGTTCTTCATCAACGCTCTATGGATATTACAACTTTGGAGGTCATTTTCTGGTCTTGGAGTGCAGGATTTATGTTAGATGAGGTTGTTGGATTTAATGAGCAAGGCTTTAGTCTCTACATTATGAGGTTACTCTATTCCCCTTTTATATATTACCTACTAAATTTTTCTAGTTTCTGGAACGCATTCGATCTTGGAATTCTACTACTTCTAAGTATATATTATTGTATGAGACTTTATGGTATATTTCTAGTGGATATTGGCCGGAAAGAATGGAACTCCATGGCTTATGACGTTTTGGCAACTAACGCTATTCTACTTTTCCCACGTCTCTTTAGTGTATTGGATCACTACCGATACTTTTCCCAACTCTTAATTGCTTTCCGACTTATGGCAATTGATCTGGTCGCAGTCTTTGTTCTTATTCTCATAGCATGTAGTGGATTTTTCGTCGCTTTTACCCTGTCTTTCAGTAAGGATGAATACGATGCTGCTGATGTCGCCTATAGAATTTTTCAAATTCTAATGGGATTCACTCCAGCTGCCTGGGATTTTTGGACAACTTACAATCCACTTGGCCGTGCCCTCTTGATTCTGTTCTTATTTACTTGTCATTTTTTGGTTGTGACCATCCTAATCACGGTTTTAACTAACTCATTCATGGCCATCGTATCTAATGCTGACCAGGAACATCAATTTGTATTTGCTGTCAATACAATCAGCATGGTCAAAAATGATGCGCTTTTCTCTTATGTTGCACCAAGTAATGTTTTAGCATGGCTCTTAACACCAATGCGACTATGTTTATCATTTAGGCTTTACATTAAGGTGAATAGAACAGCAATTAAGTTCACTCACTTCCCTTTACTATTTGCTATATTTATTTACGAGAAGTTATTTTTATCTGGGTCAGTATATCAATCGACTGATCTTGTTGGAAATGGGAGAAAAGGCGGACTCTCATTTCAGAATCCAACTGTAAGGTTACGTCAAGAGCCATCCGCTGAATATAAGGACCAAGCTTTGGATGAGGTATTTCGATTACAGCCCAAACCCGATACTCTAAGAAAGAGTATGCAGCAAATGAACACTCTAAATGTGGTCAATAATTGGATGAACCAACAAAGTGATCTGGAAGACAACTTTTTAACATGTGGTATGGAACGAAGATCATTCCGCTTCAATCGTGCAATCTCTGGAAATAAATCAGTCGCTAGCGATCCTATAATTACAAAATCTGGAGGACTAAGTGTTTTAAACGGGGGGCTAAATGATGAGACATTTGATGATGGGGATGATGAGCTCAATACTAATGATGAAACCCAGGATGAGATCAGTCGTTGCAGCTCAACATCCAATCGTGGTACAGCAGGATTCTTCCCCATGAGCAAACCCGCATCAATTACTACATTAGAACGTACTAATAATGCTAAAAAGAGATCCAAAGGGCTAAAGACATCTACTAGATCACAAAATCGAAATTTGTCAGATAGTACGACAGTTTTAATTTCAGCCCCTAATACTAAATCATCAACATCATTTCTGAAGAATAAGATATCCCCAGCGAAAAATCCTAAAGCTTCTACCCCTGAACTGGGCCTCAATGATAAGAATACCCAACTATCATCACAAGCAAAATCTTATCCCCGCTCTTCAGTACCAAGTCGTGGAATAAAAATGAACATTGATTCAACTATGTTCCCAAAACGACAGATTAAGCGCAGAAGATCTAGTCTTGAAATGGGAACTTCACAAATTGGAATAGATTCTGACATGCTAGGAGCTGTCCCTAGTTCCTTTGCCACTCAAATGGCGATGGCCACAGGTGCATTAAAAAATACTTCTGGAGATAAGAATAAAGATGACGTAATGGGAAGATTGATGCTAGCAAGAATGAAAAATCTGGAAGAAGGGTTTGCTGAAATTTTGAAAGAATTCAGGGTAACGAGGCCAGCGGGTAATAGCTCTATTGAACATATTGAAAAAGGTAAGGAAAGGTACTTGAAGAAGTCATTCAATAAGGAGAAATTTGATAATTTGGGAGGTTTGGGGCGTTCGAAGGCGTAAGTGAAAATGTAGATAAAGTCGGATTTTTGTTTTGTTTCATATGTATATATTTTTTCATGAGTAAGCCAGAAGTAAAATTAAGTTGCCTAGTTTTTAATAAATGTATCAATATTATTTTTTTGAAAGACGCTGCTAAATTGAAGTGCTCTAAGCCAGATGTAGAATTCTGACACACGAACCTTCTCATAACATCACATGAGATCGTTGGCCTAGAAACCGAACAAAGTGTAAACAGATAAACAATGTATTGTTACGTGTATAAAAATCTTATGGCAACTAGCAATTCTTATCAAAATAGTCATCAGGCTTTCCAAACCTAATTAATTTAAAGATACCCGAAGAACTGTATAACTTACCACATAGCCTAGCTCACCTACATTCTTTGACTCTCCATGAATAACCTTCAGCGACTTGAATTTCCCAATTGCGAACGTAATCCTTTCCCAGTAAATACCACCCCTGCCCCTAAATTCAATTCAGAAGGGAAATTTTTGTTGTGCCTAGGCACAAGTCAATACTGAGGAATATTCCCTTTTGAAATTCTTGTAAAAAAATGAGTATAGCTATTAATAATCTTTGACTATTTTTTGTCTTAGTTATAGTTAGGGACAGGATACTGAGGATCCTCAACTATATAGTATGTGATCATATTCGCTTAAATTAGTGCATTTTTAGTTAGCTAAGTCCAAGTACCTACTATCCGTCCTACCCTATGTCGGCCAACGAGCATTAGTTCCATTATTTTGGTTAGTTTGTCTTAGATCATCAAACCAATAGAAAACCACAAAAATATGCTATATAAATTTCAGAGGGTAATTTTATAAAATATCAAATTCATTAACGCTTTACCCAATTCGGAATCTACTCATGTGACTTCCCAATTCGAACTTGAAAATCTGAGCTGAATCTCGTCCTGACCCCTCATCGGCCAGCGCTTTACCTAGTTGGGAATCAATGCATGTTACTTTCCTATTTGATTCTGAACTGGCTCCAGGAGCGTTTCATTCACTGGCACTTAGATGTATTGTTTAATAATTGAAAAATATTTTTTCTATGTAGAGAGAGAGAGGGGAAGATATTTTAAACTGTCACGTCTCGCTTAAATGAGTAAGAATTGCATTAAACCTTTTCAAATTTCTATTTAAATTTTTGTAAAATATTGTTATTAGAACTAGCTGTCAATATGCAGAAGATTTCCTATTGATTGTTTGAATGCCTATTCAGGATAAGTTAATTCATTTCTGGTAAGAACTATCAAAAGTCAGTCATGTTTTTTAGTTAAGAGATTCGGTCAGATGAATATGGCAGTTGAGAAAAATAAATTTAACAAAGACTCACATTTAAAAATAAAGTACTCTAAAATTTTAGCATGTTGATAACATAAAAAACGATACGATATTGAGAATAAGGAAGTAGCAATCATTGAAAAAATAGCTGGTTGGTTTGTATTGGATGGTTTCAATTTAATGTTAGGATTGTTAAATTTTGTAATATTGTTCTTGAAATCTAAGGCGCTGAACGGCGAGGGGTCAGGACGAGATTCAGCTCAGATTTTCAAGTTCGAATTGGGAAGTCACATGAGTAGATTCCGAATTGGGTAAAGCGCTGATGGATGGAGATTACGTATTACTAGGGAAGTTCAGCAGCTGAGTTTATATAACCACACCCTTTGGATTCTAAAACATTCTTTAAATGTGGAGAGCGTAGTTCAAATTAGGCTAGTAACAAAAACTAATGCACGTTGGCCGACATAGGGTAGGACGGATAGTAGGTACTTGGACTTAGTATTTCTACTTAGAGTTTGAAGAATAGGGGTCGAATTAACAAGGATATTGATAAACCGCCGCCCGTCGCTTGACTAAATCTCACCTATGCCGTGTGTCATGCTGAATGGTTTTCATAAACCTTATCCCGCATTATATACTGCACCTAGTAAAACTACATCCAATTGTTGAACTTCAGGGTCCATAACCCTTATCGCCGCTGTGCATGCACATTTTAACGCCTCAGGCAGAAAAGCTAGAAATGGGGGGAGAACACAGCTGTTTTTTTTTTTTTTTTTTTTTTTTTTAATTCAAATAACGTGTATGCAGCCTCTAGGCTATGACACAGTGTTTATTTACATTTTAGATGATTCAACTTTTTCTTCAGATACACTCATGCCTCAGATTCCATTTGTAGATGCCACTATGAAGTACAATCACTTTTTCTTCGCCATTGGTCAACCCTCAACCGTTAACATCCATCCAAGGAAACTACAAACCCTGGATTATCCAGACATGCCTCCACCATCCTGTAAATATCCACCGCGCGAAATGTGGTTAGGTCTGTTGGATTCGAACCAACCATCTCCCGTCTCAAGTGGGGTAGGTGCCCAGGCTACCCAGACTCTACTTAGGAGAAGGGCCCGGATGGCATACCACACTACCATCCGACCCAACACAGCTGTTTGAGTAGCTGTTGCTGGGGAGTTGCCATAGACGATAATAGATACGAGATAAGTATCATAGCGGAAATACCTGGTTTCAGATAAGGGTTAATTCACAGATCGTTGATAATTAAAATTTTTAACAGAAAATTCTTATCTTAGTTGGCTACCAGCGAAATTTTTTTCTTACTATAATATTACATTTCGATGGAATTTAACCCTAAACATAGTTTAATGTTAAAAATATGAAGTTCCAAGTTACCAAAACCCTTGCAAGTAATAATGCATAATTCATATTATGATATACAATTAGTCAGTCTTTATACATGGGCTACCTATGTAAGCTATAGGTATGTATTTAGTTAGATAAGATGTATGTTTAGAAAATATGTTTTGCACTAAGCAGTTGTATTTATAGTACGTAAAAGTAGATTGTAAAGGAAGAACAAGTTACACGCAGTCTAAAGATTTAACTATATACAATTATAGTGGGAATCTAAGGACACTTTGTAGCTACTTAAATTATACTTATCCTATATCATACTATCTGGTACCTAAAGCCCTCAAATATTCTGGCGTAAAAAAATCTTTAACGTTAAACGAATCTTAATGCTCGCTTTACGATTTGTCATTCAATCCAGTTGCTCGTTTAATTATGACCTGTAAAAAAAAATTTATTATAATTAGAATTGATTTTTTATAATGGGAGACTTTAATTTTCATTCACCCGTTGATCTGTTGGTCAGATTTAGCGTGATTTATATTGTTTCACACTTAGTCTAAACTTATTGCTCAACCCTGTACTTACTGTCACATACTTCAACGCTTGCGACATTGAACAACCTAGCTGCCCCTCCTGCAATTGCTTACTGATTCTTAGAAGAGGCTGTTTTTTCCCATACTTTGTTAGAATGATATGCTCTTGTAGTGTTGCACACCAGAAGAGTTGGGAATAAAAGAAACGGCGCTGTTAAGGCCCTTATCTTGAATTGCTCCAAAAGACGACATAGAAGAAAGCAGCAAGACCCAGACAGAGAAAGGGTGCGTGTTGGTACGATTAATGCTATGGATTGCTTGTTTGCCGCAAACATACGGCTAGAGGGCGGACTCTGGCAAGTGGAAGTAAGCAATGGAGAACACAATCATGAATCATATGTGCATGTATCAGCGTATCCACAGGAATGACGGATAAAAAAATAGCAAATTGCAGTATTTTCGACTCTAGGACGCGGTGGGATGACTCTTGGGTGCATCATCACTTCGCTGCGGCAAGATGATGGCATTATTTCGACTACACAGGACGTCTACAATATTCGCAATGCATAGCGTAATAGGTTACTAGCAAGGCAGAAATCTTTGACAGCTTTGCTTTATAACTTTGCTAAAGAGATTCCGAACTACACACAGTAAGACGCGGAGCAGAAGCTCATGCACTTGCTAATCATCTCATTGTCTGCGAAAGAGATATGCCGAAAAATAGCGCCAACCGTTTTTGGGTCATTGACGCAACCTACAAAACGAACAATTATGACTATCCTAATCTTCATTTCATCGGTGTCACGGCAACAAATAATATCTTCACCTTTACATTTTGTTTTATGAAAAGTGAACTTATGGCTGATTATGTGTAGGTATTAATCCATATCGCCAATGTATTCCAGCAATTCGGAGTGAGAACCACTCGCACCTTTGTGACGGAAAGGGAACTTGCTTTGATGAATTCCTTGGAAAGGGTTTTCCCTAATGCCGTGTGGTTACTTTGTCCATGGCATATTAATAAGAACATCCTAGCAAAACAAAAGGCGAGCATTTGAGATGAACGACACATGGGGGGGATTTTTAAGACAATGGCATTGCCTCGTCCGTCAAAAAACAGTTACTAGTTATGAAGACCAACTTATAGCTATGCAAAGGGAATTCGCAAATTATCCTTAAGTCATGCGTTACATCGAGGAAGTCTGGCTCGTCTGAAAGGTCCGATTTGTGTCGGCTTTCTTACATAACAAACCCCATTTCGGACATCTAACTACTAGCTGTGTATAAAGTGCCCACGCGGCTCTCAAACGATGGATTTCTAGTTCAACCGGAAATCTATTTGCCATTGACATAGCAGCAAAGCTAGCCTGCGGCAACCAGCTTGTTGGGATCGGCCAAAACATGTCAAGCATAGGGCTGTCACGGTATGCAGCTCGGTCCGCTATTTTCTCAAGTAATGGGAATATTTTCCGAGGAAAGCCTCCGTCGGACGCATCAGCAGTACACCCAGCGGTACATCGATGGAAATTATGACGATGATTTTGTCGCCTGTATTAATTTGCTTACTTTGACAATGGGACATCCTTGCCGCCACGTCCTGCTTGGTCGCACAGAGCCTCTTACGGCTGACGACTTCGATGAACACAGGCACCTTTTTCTACCTAATTTACTGGTCAAGGCTGCCAATATTCTGCTGAATATTGAAGACGCTCTAATCGGACTCAGAAATCAGTATGCCAATTCTGAAAATCACAACGAGAGAGTGTTCTCCATTATACTCTTCATGTTGCATCACTTACTGTGTAGGAACCAGTACGAATTCAAGCACGTGATAGACCATCTGGCTCTACCAAGCGATATCTTTAAAACTTTGAATACTTCGAGAATGCGGAGAATGGTCCTCCATGATGAAGATGTCGTAATTGTAATCAAGTCGGACAAAAGTCTAGAACTTGTGCAATTCATGGTCACGCTCCTCCAGCCTGGTGAAACTGAATCTTAACAAAAAAATGTCGAAATGCTAAATAAAGATTGGTTATCTCTATTAATGCTGGTCAGACTGGAAATTTGATATAATTTCGGAGTTCTCCACAAATATTATTAATCAAAACATTCACTAAAAATACCTAAATTTACTCTCATCGACGACTTTAACGCCCAATGTCACAATCTATCCATCTGTGTATAAATTTATAATTGTTAGGAAAATATACGCCTCAAATCTATATCTAACAGAACTTTTCCAGCTAAAAAAGAGCATCTTTAGAGAAGTGACGGGATATAAAAAAAAGTCGTGGCTCTTACATTAACATCATCATAAATGAAGACCCGTAAGCACCTTTTCCTAAAATTTCCACTCTGTAAAAATATACTATTTGATACAAAATTGAATGCGATAATTGCAAATTTTTTTATATTCTAATGCGAACAAGAATTGATAGTAATAATACGAAGAATGTCTGTATAAGATATTAAACCGAAGTTTTTGGTTTTGGGTTTTGTTGATGATTAAATCGTTTTATTTAATCAAGAGAAGAATTATTCAAAAATTTGGGTAATATATTAATATTTGTTAATTTTTTTGTTTTTTTCGAGTAGAGCAAGTAAGAAGCCCTCACTTTTAGCCCAGCTCGTAGCGAAACCAAAAAAACCTTTGTAGTAGGGCGGGCATATGTAGCACGTGGTAATTTATTGAAGTGATTTTACTCATTCACTGTACACTCCCCTTTACTACATCCGAGCGTCTCCTAGGAAATATGATTCAGATAAAAAATTTGTTATTCTAGAAGGGGAGGAAGGTTATTTCCTTATGAGATGATAGGGGGTTTTTCCAGGAAGGAGGTGATGGGAAGGAGTCTAGGAACTTTATCTTCTTGATATATATCTTGGTTCATGTCTATTAATATATTTAACCGAGAAGTATCACAGTTTCATTAAATTTCTAGGCTCAAAAATTCAGTAACTGAAAGAAGATCTTTTTTAAATTTTAAAATTTAAATTTGAAGTGCCGCTATGTCGGAGGATGTATAACGAACGATGAGGTTGGCATAGGAACCACAGCCAAGAAATAACAGAAAATAAATTTGGCAGCGAATTGTCAGAGCAAATTTTTAATTTCTTACTTTAGTGCTATCATATTAATATAGTTATTTTTTTCAAAAATGGTTTGGTATTCATTGGTCTGCATGAATTGTTAATGATGACGAGGCATGAGACAGATTTGTAGATATTAATTTCCTTTTTACTATTTTTCCCATAACCTCACTGCCGTGCCCGCCTAATCTTGATGGAATCGCACATCTTGTATCGAAATTCTACTTCTACAGTATTATTGGTCGATATACCTCGCTCAATTGAGGTTGCGCAAGGATTTCAGCTTTCATCTTCCCTAAGGCTCATTTCAACTGAACCACTAGAAATTCCTTTTCTTACTCCGGAACCAAAGTCTTTAAATGCACGGCTTCAAGTTTTGGAAAAGGCAAGCAAAACAATCAGGGATCTTATTTCAGAGAGATATGTAGAATTTGCCCTGGAGGAGCTGAGGCAGAGTATCAATCGAAAAGAATGGTGTCTTGATCGAGTTACAGAGACGGTCATGCCCGAAGAAAAAAATAGTTCTAGTAATAAACGGCCAAGTTATTCCCAAGATGAGCATACAGATGAAGAGTCCATGCTCTTAAAAAGAAAGGGTTCAGACTCAGAAATTCAGAACTTTGGTCAACAAAGTAGCAAACATTATATTTACCAGAACAGAGAATCTGTTCCAACAATAATCTTGCATTTGGGCCGCAAATATTATCTACCATCCTTCTCAACTACCCTTATCGGCTCAATCCAAAATACAATTGGAGTTTTTAATGAAAAAGAAAATATTCCTCAGTTCAGTATAATTATTGCTGATCCACCCTGGCCTAATCGTTCAGCAAGACGTAATGGTGAATATCGAATATCAAATAACATTTCAGAGATTGAGAACCTCTTACTAACTATTCCTATTCAGCATCAACAAGCAGATAACGCTATTATGGCAATGTGGATAACTAATAAACCGAAAATTCGGTCTTTAGCCCTAAAGCTCTTTGATCAATGGGGCTTAAGTATCATTGAAGAATGGATCTGGCTTAAAATTACAGTATCGGGTGAACCTATATTTCCAATTACGAGCCTTTGGCGTAAACCATACGAGTTATTACTCGTAGGTCGCAAAGTTGCAACAGCAACATTTACCGGCTCTGACGTCAAAAGAAGAGTCCTTGTTGGTGTACCTGATCTGCATTCTCGCAAGCCAAATTTAAAAGGACTTTTGGAAAAGGAATTTGGCTTCGAGCCGGGAAAATATACGGGCTTAGAAATCTTCGCAAGGAACTCAACATCTGGATGGTGGAGTTGGGGTTTTGAGGCTTTGATGTTTCAAGAAGTGCGATTTTGGAAGAACTTTGACGACAAAAAATTGGAGAATCGATTATAGTAGGCTGAGTTAGGATTTGAGATGTCAAAAAAAGGCAAATCATGCCCACTCTTAAACTTCTGCTTCTAGTAATACGTTATAATTAGAATTATATTTTTTTGGCTCTGCAACCTTAGGAATTATACCTATTCATAGGAAGTCTTTGTAATTTGGCTTGTCCTTTGTTAGGCGTTCATTCCACGAATTTATTATTTATCGTCGAGATCTTTTTTTAAATTTACATCAGCCTCTACTTCTATCTCCTCTAATTCATCTTCTGGTTTCATAAGTATTTGCTCTTTTTGGAGTTGTGATTCTTTTATTAAATTTATAGCCTGTTGAGCAATGCTTTCTCTTTCTTTTGTAGGATTTCTGCGAGCTTGCGGCTTTAGTTGTTCTTGAAATTCTTCTTGTTCTTTCTCTGATGCAAGATATGTTTTATTGTCCCACCTGATGCAAAGGGATTAATTAGTAAGAGTCATCTGATAATATCTAATTAAAGGCTCCTCTAATTAAACATAGAAATTGATTTTTGAATGTGTTTAAAGTATATGAATTGACAAAATACTTCTCTAAATCTCCAAATTCAGGCCATACGAAGCCTCTTTCCATTTCAATCGTCATACGTTTCACGGCCTTTGGACGGTATGGTTCTCGACGAGGTCTTATCGCCCCTGGACGATCAAATTGTATTTTTTGTTGTATAATGTAGGATCGTACATCGAGACATCGTAGGTTGTACATATTCCAGAGATAATCACGCATATCTAGCTTGTTGAACTTAAGTGGTACAATAAACGAAGCAAATGTTGGAGGACTTTTAGGTGTATTGAGAAGCGTGATCGTGAAGTCCGGTCTAGATTTCCCATGTTAGTTCAGAAGAGTCCAAGTCTTTGCAGGTATATTAATCTTTGTATCTAATATCTTGTAATCTTCTCCTTAAGGGAAAAAGAAGAATTGTGGTGCATACAGATAGACTTTCTTCCTTCCCAATTTAGGTGGCTTCCGTCCAAGTGCGACGAAGTTAGTTGTCATGTTTGCTGATTTAGAATAATTTCAAAGACTGATACTAGTTTTTAGTTGTATCTTATGCAGTTATTGTCTTAGAGAATGTGGATTAATTCATGTAATTGAAGTTGAATATATTAAAATATTTACAATTGGCGCCACCCATGCGCATCATCTATTCCTTGTCAAAAATTAATCACAACACAACACATCAGGCATAGATCCTATAAATATCCTGAAAAGTGCGTTCTATTTAGGAGTTATTTTTCAATAATTAGTTACTTACAATCCAAATCATTATATGGGCTATAAGTACGAATTTCAGACCCCTGTAAAAAATGTTTACAATATTTTGACATGCCACTCCTTTACATGATTGGTGAGGAGTTGGTGATGGATATGATACTTTGTTGCAAGATTAACTATCTTAATGTGTAACAAGCTCATGAATGGAAATCCCAATTGGATTATGTTTTTTTGACAAGATAAACCACCCAGGGTTTCTTATGGGCATTCCGGTTTTTTTCAAGAGCTCAGAATCAACCCTTCAGTATTGGTTAACTAAGCTCAAAATAATGCGACGGGAGTCGTACCTGCAAGTACACCTATACTACACTCTGGAACGTAAATCATACTTTTTTTCGATTAGGAAGACTTTAGTTGGACCTGGAGACTGGCCAGAGTTTGAGGCTGTTTGGTTTGATGTTATCCAGCAAGAGTATCTAATAAAAGCCTGGAAAAATTATGATCAATATCAATATCATTATCATTATCATTATTGTTATTTTGATTTGATTTGATTGATTTAAATCTATTTAACCCAATCAAGCACCCAGTAGGTACACGCAACGCAGGTGACTACCAACTACATTATTTACAAAAAAGAAACCGTTTTGGTAAAAACACACATACCCTGTCTATCTTGTAGCTATTGGTTTCTCATATTTCCTTTAAGGAGCGCATTTACACTGTACGTCCAGTGTGGAATCCATCTAAAGTCTTTCCTAATATTGTCATTCTTGTTTTTTTTCCATAATGCCTTGACACCTCTAACAAGTCGGAATTATTTTTTCAAACCTTCGTGCAAGATTCACTGCGTAATTCTAGCCACATGTTCTGGGCTATTCATTATGGCTTTGTAGGGCCTATCTTTTGCCCTTCGCAGCACCTCACCTCTTCCCTTCGCCCATTGAGGGCATGACAATGTCATATGCTTGGGGTTCTGTAATGGATATCCACGCTGGCATTTTGGATATTCAACTCTTAGTATTCTTCTCCGGTATAAATATGAGTTAAGTCCTAGATGTTAACTTCCCATCTGGATAGCTTTATGGGTTTTTAAGGGCCCATTAAAAAACGACTAAAAGCTTTTGATCGCTCGCTTATGACTTAGTAGCCTTGCCAGCTCTGCTTGATGAATCGCGCAGATCTTTAGCTAGACAAAAGATTCGGGCTGGAATATCCGTACATGCCCTATCAATAAAAAACTGCTGAACGACTGTGGAGAGACTAATATCTTGATAAGATGCAGGTTTCTTTAATATGAAATCAATTGTGAAAGACTGGGTATCTTAACATAATCGAAAAAATAAGACAGTTTTGATATCCGAATTTATCTATACGGTACGTGTATCGGATCAGAGGAATTTCTGACCGTAATAGCCTGTATCCTGAGCATAGTTGTCGCAATAAATCATAGGAAAAGATCGAGGCTTTCTCTTGATACGGAAACGGTTTTGACTCACAACTGAAATTAGTTGAGCAAGGCGTTGGATAGCATCATCGACGAGATCGTAGTTAATGCTACAGCCAGTACTTGGTCTAACCAATTTGAAAAAGCTGAGGGGGTCACATTTATATGAAAAACAGAACCAAGTATAAGCTCTGATAGATCGGGATCTAGTTTCCAGCTCTCTATCTGGCCAGTTAACGAAGACCATAGGCTATTTGTTGGCCATTTACGCTTCTCGACATGACGTGAGTATGTCTTAAGTCGTCGTCCATTCTTTATATTGAAGCACCCGATACTGCCAGTCTAGTGATACCTACTACACAACTGAATAGATGAGGACATCTAAAAGCACCCATACTTAGAGCAAGTCTCAATAGATAGCTAATTATAGCTACTATTCGATTATCAAAAGGGAGAAAACTCATCTAGAGGTGTATTTAGTGAAGATATGGAGACTGTATCGAAAACTCATAGATATCAAATTATTTTGTGGCAGTGTTAAATACACCAAAATAGAGAGTCAGTTAAATCGTATAGCTGAGTGTTGTTGTGAGTAGTGATCTAGGTTGGAAATGAATAACGTAATTGTTTAATAATATAAAGAATAATTACAAGAACGTGTGAATGTATTTCTAAACTCACACCCTTTGTGGACTATGTCGACATCTCCGACTAAATAAAAGTGGGAACCATTTTCTTGTCCAATCATAGCCGTAATGCACTGGACTTTTTGAAGCCCCGTTGAGAGGTTTTATGGGTAAGTCCAAGTACCTATATCAGTCCTACCCTATGTCGGCCAACGTGCATTAGTTTTTGTTACTAGCCTAATTTGAACTACGTTCTCCACATTTAAAGAATATTTTAGAATCTAAAGGATGTGGTTATATAAACTCAGCTGCTTAACTTTCTTAGTACCACCGTTATCTCCATCCATCGAGGTTTTACCTGATTGAGAATCAACCCATGTGACTTCCCAATTTGAACTCGAAAATCTCAAATGAATCTCGTCTTGACCCCTAGTCAGCAAGCTAATCATATCTTCAAGAACAATTTCATCTAATTTAACAGTTATAACATTAAGTTGAAACCATCAAATACAAACAACCCATCATAAAATCTTCAAATCACACTTATCGAAATCGCCAATATGTTACATTCTCTCATTATTTAAAAAATACCAATATAGAAAAATGTCTCCTTCTCAAGAAAGCCTTGCTAAAGCCGTGTCGGAGTACCGTGCGGGAAATTATCCCACGATTCGAGCCGCAAAGAACTCGTTCGCTATTCCTTATTCAGCATTGAAAGATCATGTCAATAAGCGTCACAAGGTTTCTAACCCTTCACATCGCCAACGCTTATCTCTTGACCAGGAACAGAACTTAGTCAACTGGATTTCAGAACTTGCAGCAGCCAAAAACCCACCTATTCACGTACGAGTTTAGGAGATGACACAAAATATTTTACAATCTCAAGGGAATGGCGCTCCTCTTGGTCATCAATGGGTCACATGACTCTAGCCAGTCCTCTTGAAGATGCTCGGATTGAGGGGGCTTCATATGATGCAATAAGCAAATATCATAACCCTTTCTACGAAGCCAAGCAAAGATTAGAGATTGAAGACGAGGATGTCTGGAATATCAATAAAATAGGAATAGAGCTAGGTATTTGCTCAAACTCGACTGTAATTGCCCCAATTACTATGAAGAAGGCCCATAAAAAGGCACTGCAAACACGCGAATGGGTTACTGTAATTGAGTCAATATCTATGAACGGGAGAAAAATCTATCCACCAGTTATCTTTCAGGGTAATGAAATACAAAGCCCATGGTTCGAGGAGAAAACCCCTGATTTCATCTATACAGCATCTTCGAATGGATGGACTAGTAACGAAATTGGATTAATATGGCCTCGAGAAACATGTATTCCTGGGACATCACTATCGTTACCCTCACCTTGGAGACTTTTACTTCTTGATAGATAGAGAAGTCATGACAATGTCGACTTTTTATGGGAATGCAATCAAAATCGAGTACACGTAGTATTTGAGCCGCCTTATACGTCTCATGTTCTGCAGCCAGCTCAATCCAATTTCGTTACTAGTCCATCCATTCGAAGATGCTGTATAGATGAAATCAGGGGTTTTCTCCTCGAACCATGGGCTTTGTATTTCATTACCCTGAAAGATAACTGGTGGATAGATTTTTCTCCCGTTCATAGATATTGACTCAATTACAGTAACCCATTCGCGTGTTTGCAGTGCCTTTTTATGGGCCTTCTTCATAGTAATTGGGGCAATTACAGTCGAGTTTGAGCAAATACCTAGCTCTATTCCTATTTTATTGATATTCCAGACATCCTCGTCTTCAATCTCTAATCTTTGCTTGGCTTCGTAGAAAGGGTTATGATATTTGCTTATTGCATCATATGANACATCTACAAACCGACCAGCTATTTTTTCAATGATTGCTACTTCCTTATTATCTTTTTTTATGTTATCAAGATGGTGAGATTTCAGTATTCTTTATTTTTTTAAGTCTCTGTTCAATTGATTTTTCTCAGCTGTCATATTTAACTTACCGAATCGCTCAACTAAAAAAGACAACTGACTTTTAAAATTTATTGCCAGAAATGAATTGACTTATCCTAGACAGGCATTCAAATATTCAAAGGGAAATCTTCTGCAAGTTTACAGCTAGTTCTTATAATAAATTATAACAAAAATTTAGATGGAAATTTGAAAGGTTTAACTTAATACTATTCTTACATATCTTTATGTGATGTGAGAGTTCGAATATATACCTCTCTCTCTATAGAAAATATATTTGTCGAATATTAAACACTACATCTAAGTGCCAGTGAATGAATCGCTCCTGGAGCCAGTACTGAATCAAATAGGAAAGTCACATGCGTTTATTCTTAATCGGGTAAGGCGCTGGCCGACGAGGGGTCAGGACGAGATTCATTTCAGGTTTTTCAAGTTCAAATTGGGAAGTCACATGTATACTCATAATCGGGTAGAGCGTTAATAAATTAGATATTTTATAAAATTACCCTCTGGAATTTATATAGCATCTTATGAGGATTTCTATTGGTTGGGCGATCTAAGACAAACTAACTAAAATAATGGAATCAATGCACGTTGGCCGACATTGGGTAGGACGGATAGTAGGTACTTGAACTTAACTGAAATACAACTCACGAATCGAGAACAATTTCGAATGAAGACTCATAGATACTAGCCGAGTCGAATGCGATAATTATTGAACTTGAAATTTAGATTCAATTCACTAGTCACTTGATCAAGCCACTAAATTGGATTTAGTCATTATCAAATGGCATGAAGGGATGGGTATTAGCGGTACATCTTTGTAGCTTGGATTTTTAAACTAACACATAAAAATTCAAATACAACATTTGTAGTGGTACAGTTTAGATTATGTATGTATACTGTATATAAATTGTTGTTTCTATTTACAGGTAACGCGCCACTTATCAAATACACGCTTACCAGTCACATGGTATTAACCGAGAAGCTATATAATCCTAACATGTAGCTTTTTATTGGCAGGGCGATCATAAATAAATTAGATAAGCGGGGATGGTCGGCCGCTGGGCGATCGAACCCGTGGCGCATCGACACATGATTGATTGATTGATTGATTGATTGGGAGTCGAACTGCAAATCAACATGAATTTAAAAGCAAGGCTTAATTAAGCGAGCGAAAACAGGGTAAGTCTAACGCGGGGCTGTGTGCGTCACTTAGAGCTGTACGGAATCATTGGAGCTGCGTCACTGGCCCGAGCTCTTAAATGCTAACTGGCCCAGATTTCAACTTTACCAATCGTTGCTTTGGAGGCATTGACCACTGATGCATGCATTTCGAGCAACAACTTGTGCAACACTGAGCAGGATTACTTAATTTAGCCTACAAAAAAGGTCTTGCAGCGTAAGATGTCTCCCATCACACATAATTTATTGTGAACAGTACGAGTTTTTTAAGTAAGTCTTTAAACTTTACTAAACATCAATACAAATCAGTATGGCTTCAAATCCCCCATCATCCTGTTGCACAATTGGCGTCAAACATGAGTAAGCAGACATCGTGGAAATATATTTTCCGTTTTTTCACATCTGATTTCAAATACCAGATATCACTAACACTTCAAAAAGAGGCAGTCCGGCTGGCAAGAGCATAACTTTAGACACAATCGATGCTTATATCGCTGAGCCTACCGATTCAAGTGTTCATCCAAACACAGCAATCCTCATCTTGCCAGACGTTATCGGTATTTGGCAAAACTCAAAGCTAATAGCCGATCAGTATGCCTCCAACGGCTATACTACTCTTCTAATTGACACCTTCAACAAGGATCCCTTATCACTTGATAAACCAGCAAACTTTGATTTTATGGGATGGATGACTAAAGGCAGCACTGGGAACAATCCACATACTGCTGAATTTGTTGACCCAATAGTGGAGAAAGGAATAGCTTATCTTAAAGCAAAAGGATTCACTAAAATCGGGGGTGTAGGCTATTGCTTTGGAGCTAAATATGTGACGAGATATCTAGCTGCAGGAAAAGGACTCGATGTTGGTTATGTAGCACATCCGTCGTAAGTTATTACACTCTAGTACTCTATTAATTGCTTACTCTGGTTAGGTTCGTAACCGAGGAAGAGCTCGCTAATATTAAAGGACCATATTCCATTTCTGCAGCAGAAGTAGACACAATTTTTACAACAGAACAGCGTCACAAGAGTGAAGTTATTTTAATAGGAACTGGGCAGCCATACCAGATTAACTTATTTGGTGGAGTTTCTCATGGATTTGCTGTGCGTTGTGATCTAAGTAAAAAAATTGAGAAATTTTCCAAAGAAAAAGCCTTCCTACAAGCCGTGCAGTGGTTTGATGAACATTTAGTATGAAATTCATAACGATACTGGAAGATAGATAGGACTTGATGAAAATGACTGCATATATGAAAATATAAAACATTAAAAATACGAGGAAATTAGTACTGAGCTTGAGAATTACTAAGTTAACTCATTTTTCAGAAAATTTTCCCATTTATTTGTTGATATTTTGGACTGGTCGTATTAACTTCTTGGCTGAAAAGTTCCTAATCATATTTTGTAATATCTTCTCCGAACTCTTCGGGAAAATTCATTGACCTGCTTTACTAAATCTTCTTGGTGTAATCACTTTAGATTTTCTCCCCGCTGAAATAATTGCTCTATGTGATCTCCACCTCTACTAGACATCTCGAAAGTGAATCTTGCGAAGATAATAACAACGGAATTGATGCTATTAACGTGGTATAATACAAACCTTTGCAAAACTGAAACCCCACAAATTCCCATCCCCACTTCCGCCCGCCTCCTCTATCCCCGGAATTTTTCATAATAGTTCATGAGTAAACCACCCACATTAAAGTGCTCAATTCGAAGGCGATCCAAACGAGTGTAAAGACTAGAGGCATGTGGAAGTGATAAGATGTCCCAGAAGGCCATAGATCATAGTTTCTGTGTGGGAATAATAAAATGTGATTTAAGAAAATACAATAAAAAGTTGTGTTTATTTTGCTGTGCGATAAATTGTAAGTCGGAGCAAAATACTCAAATAAGAGTAAGATTTATATATTCTACAGGCAAGAGGACTTTTTTAGAGAGGGCATGTCTTACTTAAAAGCCAAATATAATCTAAAGTGTAAGGCATAATCGTTCGGCTAATCTCGCCTAAAAATTAAGTAATTTAAGGGATCAAATACAGTCCTGTCCCATAACGTGCCTATGAAGGTACATTTTACGCTCCAATGAAGGATTAGGAGTAATAATGGACCATCTAAACTTACATCTAGAACTTCTGGCATTTTATTGTTTTAAATAGTTTCACCTAAAAGTCTTATTATTAAGGTACGGTTACGTTAGTGAACCTTCGTAATTTGTATGTTTTATAAAGCTTTCCGTACATCTCTCGCTTCTCGCTTAGTATGTGTCAAAATTGTCTGAAAGGACACACGAAAGAATCTTACGGTTTATATCTAAATACGTATCCATGTGTGGTATACGACCTATATACTAACCGCATGGTACATGAGGATTTTCTATACCTCTCATAAACCCCGATACATCATGCTAGCAACTTCATTATATCAATACTGATCCTCGTAAGATTCGAATATATGTACGAATATATGTAAGTATAAGTATATATTCGATTTAATTTAAAAGTATCTGGGGGATCTGAGGAGAGATTTAAAGACTAGATAAAAGTGTGTAAACTAGATATCCTTAGCTAAGCAATATACGATTTCCATTCCGGAAAGAAAGAGGATTAAATTAGAGAAAGGAAGAATTGAGTAACGATGTGAAAGTATATTGAAATTTAATAATTACAGTGTATAAGCGATGAGGTCGCAAGCTAAGCTTACAATAAAGTCTGTTTTTTGTACCAATCACACTATATTGATAAGAACACCAGTACTTTTTGAATTACTCTTCTCTTATGGCGATTTACTCTTATAATTGAGTCTATTTTTTATGTTTATCGCTTAGTACAGGTGAATCCGTTATGCTGCAAGATCACTCATGCAATACATATCGTAGTTCATATTTAATAAAGAATATATGGCACATACATGTTCAAAATGAACTCAACACCACCGTCTTATCAAGAAGCTACCTCTAGACAAATATGGTCAGGGATTGCATATTTTCTCGGTAGGAAAGACCTTATTTCGGCATGTCTAGTATGTCGACTATGGCACCGAACTTTCTCTAGCCATTTATGGGGAAATGTGGCATCTCATTTTAAACTGGATGACCATACTACACAGTGTAATATACTAAGATTTTTTCTTCAAATTTCAAATAACTTTTTGGAAGCTCAATATACCATACTTATATTTTCTTAGTATCACTTATGCACCTTGGACGTATACTTCCTGAAATACGTATCGAAGTTCGAAGTTTTGTGCATACTCTACACATTCCCTCAAATCAGGTTTTACCCTTCGAAGAATCTCGACCTGAATGGCTGAGGGATTTTTTGAGGTATCTCCCAAATCTTCAATCTCTCATTGTATCAAACCTTTCTTCTTTTGACCATCGATCATTGATGGCTTTAGGAAAGGGAATTTCACTCGCCAACTACCCACTTAAATTATTAAATGCTTCAAATTGCATCAATACTACTGCCCAAGGCCTTTCTAATGCGTTAAGAAACTTTTCTAATCTCATTTATCTCGATCTGTCAGCTACGCAGGGCCTGAGAGGCTCAAATATTTTGAGTTACATTAATTACCTCACATTCCTACGCGTACTCAAGATGAGTCGTTGTGGACTTAGAGATGATGATATGACAAGTCTCTCCTTCCCACCTAGGCTAAGCAGTCTTGATATGAGTGGGAATTTTTTAACTGAGATGGGAATTGAGATTCTCCTTGATAATGTTCCTGAAAACCCACCAGCTTACATTGCTGTGCGCCATTCTAGCCATGATTTTAGTAAGTACAGGTATGCAGGTAGCCCATTGTCCATGAAGGTGTCGCAGGAGGGCGTTGAAAATTTTGTTTTACGACGACTGACTAGTGATATGAATGGGTATTTACAAATTGAAGAAGGTCTTCCGTTGACTTTTAATCATCTCAATTTGGCTTCAAACGATCTTTCGATAAATAGCTTATGTAAGATTTATGGCCTCAATCATTATCTTCAACATTTAGATATTGGAAACTTAAAATTAAAAAAACCTCCAATGCGGAATAACCAAGCCTTCAAACATAAAGAAGAGTCTGTTGTTGAACTCATAGACTCGGAAATATTCTTGGCTACATTTGAAAAGTTAAAATCTTTGCGGATACATCATTCAATTATAACCAGCAATCCATTCTCTCAAAAGCTCAGAGCTAACAATTATGTTGAGAGAGCCCCTTTCACTATTCTATCAGATGAAGTAGTAGAATCTGGAAGCGCAGATGATTTGCAGACCAAATGCGAACCAGCTAGTGCTTTTAGCTTTAGAGAGGCACATCAAAAAAAGCCTAAAAAATTTCAGCCTTTTAATTTATCTTCTCAGCAACATAATTTGATACCAGATAAATATAATAAATCACGTCATCCAGGACGTCTTCAACCCCAGTTTATTCCTAACATTCGTTCATTAACATTAACAGGGATTCCATCGCATGTCTCTGAATTTCGTATCCCGGACACTATAAATCTCTTCATTCGCGAATGTGGTGAAGAAGATTTACTTCCTTTTCATTCCCTTCACCAAGGTCAACTCAACTCAGATACTTTGCGGAAGGGGACTCTTGAAATCTTAACGCTTGAAACATATAAACGGGGAGAGTTCATAGAACCTGAAAGAACCCTTAAAAATATATCACCCATTTCTTCTGCCAGAATTGGCATAGGTGCTTCTAGTAATCGACAAGACTTCTCGTTTTTTGGAGGGTTTTATAGTGAAGAGGGAAAAGGAGGTAATTTAAATACTTCTTTAAATAGGGAATTTTCAATAGATGTTATAGATAACATTAAAGAAGAGCGAAAGAAACTCCTCAATCTCGACCGTGAACTTACAGCCATTTTTCATCCAAATTCGGGTCCTCAAATTGCTAAAAATTTAAATTCACCTATTAGAGCTAGAAGTGGGTATTGGAAAGGTGAGGTAAGGGTAAAAAGATACGAGAGAAATCCCGGATGAATAACTGGCTAACTAAATTCAATTTTAAAATGGTATAATCAAAATTATAAAAAGAGGTTAGTTTGTAAGTGATATATACAAGAAATCATGATACATGATGCCCTCTAAACTTAGATAAACTCTTGGGAATGTAGATATTATACCCAGCAAAACTAAATCAAAACTTCCTAATAAATATTTCAGGACGATTAAACAAATCATTCCTTAAAGTTTTGCCTAGACTCATCTTAGAACTTTATTATCTCGACATATTGATTTCTATCTTTTTCAGCAATAGTCGATTTGCGAAAAAAATTCTATTTAGCAGGCTCTTGATTCAATTACTTCGTGTGAAAAAGAGAAAGAATTAATATTGAATGACGAAATTCTTGGTCATGATCAACAGTAACTCGCCGTACAAGTAAGTTGAGCTTATTATAGCTAACTAAGATATATATATATATAATTCCCTGGTCGTTAAATTGTTGCATAATTCCTGAGGACTATATCTCTTAGTTTCTTCGATGCGGATATAGAAAATCAATCGTAGAAGAAACTTGCAACTATCTTTAGGCCTCTTTTTATATTTTTCTATGGAGTACAGTGGCTGCAGCCTGATTTCGATTTAGGTTAGTTCTATTCTAACAAAAGTAACTTCACTCATAGGAAAAAAATTAATTTCTGTAATAAGTTTCATCCTACTCACCTGATGGTTAGGGAAGATCAAGGTATCAGCTATAACGACATTTTCTCGTCTCCCAGCAGTAAAAACAATTACTTCTGCGACATCATCAGGTGTCAAAGGTTCACATCCTCTAAGTAAAATATAGAATTTAGTCAGCAAAGTGATTATCATATAGACATATATATTCAGTAGAAATTAGATTTTCTAGAAGTAAACGTACGCATATACGGCATCAGCTTTCGATTTATCACCATAATATCTCACTACACTGAACTCTGTTTCCACCTGTCCAGGATCAATCTCCATGACGCGGATACGTGAAGATATCAATTCTTTCCTTAAAGCGTCTGTATAGCTCCTGACGGCAGCTTTAGTGGCACAATAAATCGAACCACCAGGATATGATTCTCTGCCAGCAATAGATCCAACATTGATGATATCTCCAGCCCCCTTTGCAAGGAATATGGGCAGAATGGCTTGAGTCATCGAAATGAGCCCAGTGACATTAGTTTTTAACATTATATCAATATCATCTGGAGAAATATTAGGAGACTGAGCTACACCTCTTACTAGCCCTCTACTATATGTTAGTAGCTTGTAGTCATGTAGAGAAAGAGTTATAAAAGCAACTAACGCATTGTTAATGAGGATGTCAACATTTCCAAATTGGCTGTCTTTTCTTAAATCATTGACAAACTTGTCAATCAGCTCTTTCTGACTCACATCTAGTTGAGCACATAATACTTTGACACCAGGCGTCTCTTCCTCAATCAACTGTTTGAGTTCGTTCAGCTTTTCGGTTCTCCGCGCGACTAGTACAAGCCGTAAGTCATCCCGGGCAACGCGTGAGAATTCAAGTGCTGTACTGCGTCCGATCCCAGATGAAGCACCTGTAATTAAAATTGTTTTACCTGTAAGTCTCTTGCTCATTGCACATGCCATATTTCGTTTTTGCGGGTAAAACTGTCCAGACAATGGAATTTTACAATGCTTCAAGGGAGCTATGGAAAGTTTACTTAAGCCTTGAATAGCTCTTAATACACAAGCTTGTCGAATTTGCATCTGATGTTCATTCGCCTAAAGGGAAAGGAAAATAAAATTGAATTTATTATGAACATAAGTGATGCAAAAGTATACCAAATTGTAATTACTCATATCCTAACGTTCATCACATAATTTACATTAAATTCAAATTCAGATCTGTATACAAAGATAATAATAAAAGTTCCGTTACAACATACTTCAATCTATAAGACATAGGTATGATATTCAGGATGAAAGTTATTCATAGAAAAGTAGTACCGATCAATTTACGAGCACAAAATAAGACTACTGAAGGCAATAACATGAAAAATGGAATTCTTTTTTTCCGCCTTGAATTACTAAGCAGCGTAGGCAGCTAAATTTTTAGAAGATACGGTGCTGTGTGAGCTGTAGAGCTGTAAGCGCTGTGGCTTTGGGCATTTTACTTTTCTATGGTGGCTAGTAGATGCTATGTGGTAAATGGCAGTTTGCTGAAAGTGCTGTTGTTATAACGCCCTTCAACCGGACCCGATTTTTGTTTACCACAAGGGTGGTTTCGCATCAGTGTTAATGTACAGATGATTTTTCATTGAATCTGACTGTGAGAAAAGCGCGGGTAAATTGACTGTATGGTCAATTTACCCAAGCTCCCATGAGAAGCCCTGTCCATAAATATAGGGATCCGCTATAAGAATGATGTAGAGTTTAGAGGAGCAATTACTAGCATTAAGTGCAATTCTTATCGTTAAGCGATCTTTTAAAATAGCTTAACTTTTGGGTCAGTGTTCAAAATTTTTCTAGTGTTGCTACTAATTGAAAAAGTCAGCCCCACCTACCACCTACCGACCAGCACTAAGCTTCATTAAGAATAAGAGTCTAGATTAAAGAACTTATGACTTGGTATCATATTTACTATAAATTTTGAAAAAAATTTGATTCATTAAACTATACAAAATATCTGTTAATCAATTTAAAAAATATTTGAAATCGCCCAATTTTTATTCCCCTATAATTCATGCAGAAATTGTGATGTTTTCTTATTTCAACATCTTACAATATCTCATATACCACGCTCAAGGATCGTGTGATGGGCGATCCTGCTACATCGAGTAGGATTGATCAACAGCGCCTACCACCAGTTCAGGAGCAATACCTAGTTGAGTGGATAACCGAACTAGCGACATTGAAAAATCCACCAAGTCATAGTCAAGTTCGTGAAATGGCTATAAAAATTCTTCAAATCCAAGGAGACAACAAACAACTTGGTAGTCAGTGGACTAGGAGGTTTCTTAAGCCTACCCCATCAATACAGGAAAAAATGGCCTCGAATCTTGATATTGCTCGAGTCGAAGGTGCAACATACGAAGCTATAGAGCGATTTTATGAAACCTTCAATGACGTAAAGCAAAGGTACGAAATCCAAGATGAAGATATCTGGAACGTAGACGAGCAAGGGATGGCACTTGGTAACTGTTCAAACTCGACAGTTCTAGCTCCAGTCACCATGAAGAAGGCGTACAAGAAAGTACCCCAAACACGTGAATGAGTGACTGTTATTGAAGCGATATCGATGAATGGAGGGAAAATACGCCCACTGGTTATTTTTAAAGGCGAAAATCTTCAGAGCTCATGGTTTGAGTAAAAAGACTCCTAACTATGTTTACACCACGTCTTCAAATGGTTGGACAAGTAACGGAATTGGACAAAATTGGTTGCGAGATGTATTTGTCCAAGAAACAACACCTTTTGTGCCTGTGACGCACCGTCCTAGAAGATCCGCTAGACTGGAAAGTGGAGCTAGTTAAGAGTTGCTGTAGAAACAAAATTTGCTAGGAATAGCCTAAAAAGGAAACTTTGTCTGTGTATATTAAAACATTACACTCGCTAGCATCGTGTTTTCTTTACTTACCTTTGAATCTTATGTTTTTAGAAATCCGTTGAGTTCGTCCCATCGTGACTATATCTATACCGTCACAGTGCCCTCGCGATGGAGACTGCTACTTCTTGATGGGCATGGAAGTCATGATAACGTTGACTTCCTATGGGAGTGTAAACAAAATCGGGTGCACGTTGTCTTTGAACCGCCCTATACATCTCATATTCTCCAGCCCTTAGATTTAACTTGTTTCTCGCCTCTAAAGTCTCGGTATCGTGAAATCTTGAATAACCTCGCTTCTATTAGCGACGGTGTGCCATTAAAGAAACGGAATTTTTTATCTTGCTATCGTGAAGCAAGAAGTTCTCGTCTTACAGACTCTCAAATTCGAGCTGGATGGGAAGCTGCAGGTCTCAAGCCATGGAATCCACAAAAAGGACTTGGATGTAAATTTACCCAAAAACCCATACCTCCACCAAATACACCAAAACGTCCTCGAGAATCCTTTGATCCTGAAATGACGCCAACAAAAAAGTTTGTCTCTTAAACAATGAAATCGACTTGAATGAAATACTAGATATGTATAGGCTATAAATGCTGGGTTAAATGGGAATTTTAAAAGGCTTTTTCTGAATGGAGCATAAATGGTTCTTTCGAGTGCTATCGAGTAGATATACAGCTTCAAAAGACCCATAACTCTGACAATGAATGATAGAAACTTAGTTCGTAAGATTTATAGTTGTAAGGTACATAAGATACAAGCTTACTTTATTGGACTTGGGCAACAATTTGTAGGGGTCGTAGGCTAGCAATTACCATCAGCATTGATATTATCTTGCATAAATCACGTCCAATGCTAGTCTACGTTTATGCATTGCATAACTGCCCTGCGCTTAGCAATTTGGTGCCTTCGTTTAGCAATCCCGTTCTTATTAATAACGTCACTCTAGTGGTTCTTCTACAGCCAATCGGCAGCTTAACCACTCTCTGTAATGACTGAATGGGAATCGGTATTTGTACTACACTTTTTCGGTACTCTTACTACAACACCCCCCCTCTTCCTGAACTTAATTGTGATTGGTGGAGCCTGACATACTCGAGAATGCTCTGACACTGTTTATGTCAGCTACATTATCGACAAGCAAGCTCCGTGTACCCCTTGCTTAGTGCCTCTAAAAGGGAAGGACAGACTATGTAATTCATACCATTGTTGACAAGGCAATCTGCTTGCAAAAATAAAAATTTGTGATCAGCTGGAGTCGTCAAAACAATCTATCAAATGTCGCAAAAAAGGCATATTCCTAAATCCACCTAACTTTAAATTACTTTTTCAATACTCTTGGTATATAAGCGTCAAAGAAGAACTCACTTAAGTATACACCGGCTAAGACTGTAACAGACTCCGGTCTACTGTTTTTTGTTTGCTTGGATCTCGCTTAGTGTTGACAGAGGAATAGGGGGATTAGCGAGTTAGAACAATGAAGAGGAAATACTTGGTATATAGTGAGCTTCCCCTTAGTTATTAGAAAAAGGGAGAGAGAAATGGATTGAGTTTTGTTTTGATACTGTTTTACGCGCGTACTCTTTTTCCATTTTATGCTATTTAATTTCAGTTATTAAACTTATGGTTTTATCCTTAGGATGGAAGCTATTCTTGAGAGCTGGATTACTTGGATTATCATTAACAACATTCTATTTTATTTCTAATCTTGGGATAGGTCTTTTTTACATACTTCTTAAAAGGAGCAAGCTAACTAACTTAACTACATGGATATCAGCTAGCGAGATATCTAAACCCTTAAAACAAACCATAGTCAAGAGTCTCTGCTGTAGATCTTTACTGTATTAAGAGACAGTAATGTTATTTTGTCTCAGTCATTTCCTGTCTCCAGGAAATGATTATGAGATATAACCAATCTATTAAAGTCATTATTTTAAAACAGTTCCCATTTACAACTCAACTAGACGTCTGATCTAATCAAAGTTTTACCAATAAATACCAAACCAGAAAATTCTAAATAGTGAGTCTAAGCTCATCATTCTCGATGTAAGTGACATCTCAGATATTCAAGATCTACTACAGCTCATCAGTCCTACTTACTTTACATCACACACTAATAATATCTCTCGTTTAAATCTGTCAATGATCGTGTCTTATTCTTTACTTCAAGAAGAAACAGAAGCCGAGAAATCTTAATCAAAGGTAAATGGTTATTGTTTGAATATTTGACGTACTCAATGGATAGGAAACAAGGCTGGTGGCATGATCTAACATAGAATTCTACAATGTGTTCATAGTGGTGAACCATCTAGTCAAGGTAATGTGAGAAATACTTGTACGTTACGACAAGATTGCCCGTTCCTCCTTCGTAAACCTAAAGATGATGAAAATGGTAATAGTTGGTCTGCAAACATTATTAATGCCGAACATAATCATGAGGCTGTAGATAATATTGCTGCATGTCCATCAGGAAAATGTCCCACTGAGGCAGAAGTTGAAACTATCCATAAATTGAGCAGCATCGGGGCAAAACCTCGCGTTGTAATAGAGACTCTAAACCAACAAAACTCGAGTAACTTATCAACTCGTCAGAACATTTATAATATTAAATAGTTCAAAAAAAGAGAATTACTTGATGATAGATCAGAGATAGAGGCATTGCTAGACATACTACTCATGCAGGATATTCAGCATGCTTAAAAACGTGACCAAGATGGAAATTTCCCTTGTCTTTTCATCAATCCAAAAAGAGCAGAAACTATCATGAATAAACTTTCCGCCAATAAGATGTTTCTTTTAGGAGGTACCTATATATGACTAATCAGTATAAAATGCCTTTACTGCACGGAATAGTTGTAACTGCATCCAACGAGATATTCTCAATTTTTCTGTTAAATGGGTCAAGAAACGCAGGAATTTTGCACTTGGGCAATGCATGAGCTCGAAAATTGCAATATGGCGACAACAATAGGGTGATAACTCTTATGATGTATGATTTTCTTTCATTATCATACATTATTAGTTGCCATGTCAACAATAACATGAACTAACATAAACAGCTCTGGAGCATTCTCAAATATGTCAGGCTCCACCAATCACAATTAAGTTCAGGAAGAGGGGGGGGGGGGGTGTTGTAGTAAAAGTACCGAAAAAGTGTAGTACAAATACCGATTCCCTAACTGAATAATCATTCTAATTTTGAGATATAACCTTTCATTAGTAAGCTGATGATCTTGGGCTTCGAATCCAAGTGTTGAAAAAATTTGATTTCTTCTTGAGGATTTCAATAGGCAGTAATAGGGCGTGAAAATACGTTTTGCGAAATTTAAAATTAGGCAAATCTTGAATGCAAGAAATTTTAAAAAGATGTATGAGGGCCCCTAACTATTTTTCTGATAAATACATGATTGTACACGTGTCGATTCAATTCAATTGTTAAAGACCCTATTACGACGACGATATAGAGAATATATAAGATGATGCTTGGGTGTCACGCTAGGAGAAACACTAAGGACGTGTTAAGTAATGCACTGACTAGGAATTTACAGTAGCTGATAAGCACACCCAATTTATACCCTAAAAGGAATAGTTTAATGCTGAAGATCAAATTGTCGATGCCGAACAATATAACCCTTGTTTGACCCGTATCATGCCCCAAGGACGGTGTGCATCTACCTGATACATTAAAATTACAAACAAAACCCTTGTTAGATGTGCTTGTAGGGGTTTAAATCGGAGCTCTTGCAGTTTAAGTTTGATCTATATTTATTCGGCTGGTCTTAGCCCCGCCCTTCTCCACCACCTTGTCGTACCTACAATAGGGTAAGGGACAGCAATACGCAATTTTTTAAAGGAATCAGTATTTGTACTACACTTTTTCGGTACTCTTACTACAACACCCCCCCTCTTCCTGAACTTAATTGTGATTGGTGGAGCCTGACATACTCGAGAATGCTCTGACACTGTTTATGTCAGCTACATTATCGACAAGCAAGCTCCGTGTACCCCTTGCTTAGTGCCTCTAAAAGGGATGGATAGACTATTTAATTCATGTCATTGTTAACACGGCAACTAATTGTGAGGGTTGAGATACATTCTTAATAAATAGGGCCGTTCGGACTCGGGAACCGAAAAGACCCAAGTCTTTGAACTGCTGAAATTGTATACGACTAAGCAAGATACTTCCTCAAGATTTACATTAAAAAACTTTGGCATCAACAACTCTCTGTCAAGAATAGACGAATCTTACTCTTTGATGGATCCTGCTATCTCTGAACCTCTCTTGTGGGTTGCTGAAACACACCGTTTAACTAATTGCTAAGAAAAATCAGTTCTACTCAACTCACAATGGTATCTTATTTCTGATGAAGTTTGGGGCCTGCAAAATTTAATGTGGGAAATTTAGGTACACAAAGAAAAGCATTTATCTAATAATAAGATAATTAATTTATATCTAGCTTTATCAATTGATAATTGATCAAGAGAATGCAATACTCCAACAGATAAGTGAAGATCATAAACCTCACAACCTGTACTTTAACAGAATTCTGTTATGTTTCTTAATTACATAAATTTGTGACAACGACTACGCCAACTTTGAATCTAAATTGAGAGTCCCATCTTAATGTTTAAGCTGGCAGTATTTCCTCGGAGCCAAATAACATTGTTCTAATACAGACTCAGTCGTTCAAAAATTTTTCGAGCCAGTGTATCTATAATATTCTTGTTGCTGTTCACGGAAGTATTTTCTTTCTGGCCAGATGTATCATAAAATTCATGAAAAAATACAATAGAGGAATATTCAATTAACCAAAAGGTAATGCTCAGGTATTTTCCATGTCTCTGAAGTAAACAGAAGTGACAGAAATCGTGAACAGATTTTTTTTCACTAAATAAACATTTTGCTTTGGAATCAAATGTCGAAGAGATTAATCGTTACCTTGCATTGGAAGCGACTTTTAGCCCTGTCAAACTTCTTGTCTGGATCTGAATAGTCTGTGTTAGTTATCGGATCTGTGAAAGTTGAGAATTTACTTGCGTCAAAATAATATTTTTTCACTTGATGATCCTCTTAACAATCCGTGTCTTCTAGATGTGAAAAAAGAAAGTTATGAAATAATCGTACATAAGAAGAATTATTTTAGCGCATAAATATCCCAGTAAAGATCTGTAAACCCCTAGCTAGCCTGGTATTAACTTAACCCTTGTTCTAAGGCTAAACTACAGGGTAAAAATTTATGCGAGTTATATTTTTTCACGGTCGAGATGGTACAAAGCTGGCACATAGATTGCAACTCAACAAGCCACAGCTTGCCCCCTTGTCAAAACAGCAATATGCAGATGTCACCGTTTGTCTTTAGAAAATTGGCTGGGACTTGAGTCAATCAGAGAAGTTGTGGCATTTGCGTATTGCTGTCCCTTACCCTGTTGTAGGTACGACAAGGGATGGGTTGGGATGGGATGGGATGGAGCTAAGACCAGCCGAACAAATAATAGAAGATAAGATGAAAATTTGGCCCCATTATTGTCTCAGATTCATAGCGTTGAAATCAGTAACACTAACTATTATGAGTTCCTGCTGTTAGTCATTGGTAACCATAGGGGGTCGACAACTCAATCCCTGTACGTGGTGTCCCCTACGAACACTTAGTTCTCTCCTGAGAATCCGAAGAGCCAAGGTTTAGTTACTACCTGTTCGACTACGAGCATATCTTTCTCTTGTCCACACTTGGAGAGAAATTCCCGTTGACACTTACGGCAAGATGATGCAGACAATGATGTTCGGCTAGAGGAGGAATATTGAGGCTCATAACGCTTCAACGGTAGTCAGAAAAGCCCTCTTAAAATTGATCATATATTACCCAACTGAGATTATTAAAACGCCTACGAAAGCAAAGACCAAAACTCTTTCGCCCTCTAGAGCGACTTAATTTATCTCTTTCTAACTCTTAATTCGATATAAGTAACCAGGAGAAACTTTCTAGTTTAATGTGTTACTAGACTACCCCAGGTCCATAACGATACTAGATGGCCAGGCTAGGCTACTTTTCTGTAAACACTCCACATCATGACTTTTCTGACATCTTGGTACGATTTTGGATTTGTCCCGAAACACGGATTACAGGTGAAGACAAGGGGAGGCTAGGAAGGTTGGAGTGACACCGTAAGGTATACACAAGTCTGCTGCGTCCAGCTGAACTGCCTCTTGGAAGGGAGCCCCGCACTTCGTGGTTTTTTGGAATAATTTCCCCGGGAGCAATACACCCGCAGAAAGTCATCGCTTGGATGACTGGAGAGGAGAAATAATGAAGGGCTAACAGCTCCTCTGAGTCTGAGATCGAATGAAGGCTTGTGGGAGTAATACGGATGGACAAGGACAATGAAGGATGCATAGGAAGGTATATACCACTCGAAGCAAATGTACTTCTGACGCATGGGCTGAAAGGTACTGCAAGAGCTAGACAGTCTAAGACTTAAACATTGTAGTTAATCAAATCAAATCAATGAATCAATGAATCAATTGATAACCGTAAATCATTGACCCCAACATTGTTTAGGACATGCATGAGCACAGCCTTCTGATTTTATTAACCTATCAATATCTTGTTGTAATTAGACGAGATATATAGCACTTTGTATCTGCGAGGGAGTAAATAACAACTCCAAGCCAGCCTCAGATTACGGAGTTATTCCACTCCAATTTTGCATATATCCCCCAAACGAATTAATCTCTCAATAATAAATCTAACAACTAAAATTCATCCGCACTAATAAATTTAACATATAACGCCTTAGTGACGCCGTAATCGTTGAAGAAAATATGGATTTGACATG
The DNA here is from genome assembly GCA_003957845.1 of Oidium heveae. Classification (NCBI taxonomy): domain Eukaryota; kingdom Fungi; phylum Ascomycota; class Leotiomycetes; order Helotiales; family Erysiphaceae; genus Oidium; species Oidium heveae. Next base: position 54,677 of record QVIK01000269.1, read on the forward strand.
CTGTGAGCGGATCTTTGAATTCAGAGTTGACGGGGTGATTTAATTCAAAAATAAATAATGGAATCGAAAAATAAAGCTCAAACCTCTGTAAGATAGAACGTACGCTCTTCGTCGTAGCAATTTTTGTTCATTCAGTACCTGAACGTTCGATAATGTAGTCAAGGGCATAGGCTAACTCAAGTTGGCGATGCCGTATGCACTAATTACTTAATCCATGAATTGATATAAAAGAGCTATTTATTTGAGGGACCCCTTATCCTTATTAGATTGCAGCTACAATGATTTTAAGTCAGAGGAAGGAGTAAGAGTCTTATTTGGAGGAGATTATTGATATGTATGTAAGCAATAAACAGAATAGCTATAGTTAACCCGACAACGTCATGTTATGAGTTCTGCCCAATTAATAATGCCTTCTTTTGGTTGAGTGACGAGTCTGAAATCTACTTGGATCTTGCAACTAGCGGATGGTATATTTAACCCCCATGCACGCCCCCGCCCCCACACCTCCCAATGGCCCTGCTTAAGCCCTGCAAATCAGGATACTGCCGGGTAAATTCATTTTCTATATCTGGCCTACGATAAATAGCTGCCCAAATTTTTAGGTGTTTAAGCCACAGGAAAGTGATCAACTCATCTCATATTGATTGCGCTTTAAGTACGGACTTTGGGCTAAATTATACTCGTGTTGGTCAAAAAGACATGAAATAATAATATTGCTACCGACCAAAGGCCTTAATTAGCACTAGTTTGCTCATAATTATTGCTAAAAAATATTCTGCTAATTCGTTTAAGTAAATAGCCGCTAAGTACAGTGGTGCGACATAATAGTGAATCGGATACACAGCCAATTTGACCGCCTACGCTTTTAGGAAATACAGAGATAATTACTGGGTCATGAAGGGGTGCACATAAGATGCATGGGGTGCAAATATGTCAGCCACCTTGCATTATTAGTAACCTATTTTTTAACAGTCCCACGACGGTCCCATTTTTCTTACGTTGGAGCTTTTCTAGTATCAACGAATCGTTATTGGAGCATTAGGCGAAATCAAATCTTCCCGCTATGATACGGTACAGTACCCGCTGTCAAAGCGCAATCGGTCGGTGGTCGATGATGTAATCCCGTAGAGAAGTTTTGCACTAACACGAGTTACACATAGACAGGGTGTACTGTACCATGTTTGTTCTATCTTTAGCCCTGATACACAAGATACCAGTTGGTCAGGAATTCAATTCTTTTAGACTTCCGTGTCTTGATCAACTGCTTTCTTTCGAGAGATTGCTTAGTGGCTCAAGATTGCAAACGAACTCGTTTGAGCTTTCTAGTTTCTAGATCACTATTTTGGTGTGTGAAATCTAAGCTCCATCCTCATAGTCGGATTTGGGGCAAGGATTGACGCATCTAGAGATTGTTTTTGAATGAGATCATTGTATCTGATATCCCACTTCCACTGTACCATCACGTCAAATATACTGTGAGATGAATTTGCACATTGGGTAGAAGAATTCCGGATAATTGCCGAGTATAATCCGATGAGACAAATGAATGCAATGCATTTTGGCTTCTAAAATGATTGATTAGTTTTTGATCTGTTTTGTACTGCAACAGGGTGATGTGATTTAATTTTTTCCTTGATCCTACGATATTATCTAGTAGCAAATATTATGGAGAAGAAAATTTTAACTTGATGAAAAGAGTAATTTACATCACGCACCGCAAGCGAAATACTCTGGTTCTATTGCAGGTTTTTTCTAAAAGCATGGGGCTTTGAAGTTTCATCCACCATCAAGATGCAAAGATGAACAAAGCATTAGTACATTAGAAACAAAACTGAACACACCTGTTGCTCTCAAATCAATGTTCACCCGAGTCAGAAACTAGATCTCCAAACTGTATTTTTTAATTGTAGGGTGTTCATTTCATTTCATGTCCTCTGTTATTGTGTTTCAAAGATACATCGTGTTGAGACGATTACTGCCATGGTCAAATCCTGAACTACTTTCTACAGTACGTCTCATGTACTCTTCTTACAGAGTAATGTGTTCTTAGTGCATCCAATATTGTTTCATAGCGGTTCATTTTCAAGCGAGCAAACTAACGTCATTACTTTTTCAAGTATATTTAGAAGGAAACGAAGACATATTCATTAGTTTTCATCACACTTAACTCTCTTCACTTTCTTTAGAACCATCGTGGTCTTTTTGCTTGACGCTAAATTTTGGATTTTTCATTCTTTCCCAAGCTGTTAAATCTACTATCGCTTAGTTCTATTCACAGAACAGTTTTTTTGATTTTTTGATTTTTTGATTTTTTGATTTTTTGATTTTTTGATTTTTTGATTTTTTATTTAGACTGGGTCTATATTTTATGTTTGGAATATAAGAATATTCCATTTATCATGACGCAGAAAACTAAGTATTTGCTCGCTACTGCTCTGTTCGGGTTTTCATTCGCTATACCCCTTCAAGAGCGAGAAGTGCCTCAAGAGCACTCTCATGAATCTATATTGGTTTCCGTTCGAAAATCTTTAGCGATAAGCAATCCATTAGATATCAGAGATCCGGTCTATGGCTTGTTAGGTGACAAAGCTGCTTCTGAGGGCGCAGGAAAAGTCACCAACCTTAAATGTCTTCAAAGGAAAACAGCTGATCAGGCATTCACAAATGCAAAAGCTGCAAATGACATCCCAGGAATGACAAATGCTCTTACTTATGCAGCATTGGAAAGGAATACAGGCGCTGTAGGAAAAGCAAGCGACACCTGCGATGAACCAGCTACTAATCCTGAGGTTAATGCACTCAAACAGCATCAAGATCCTGCAAGCCAAGGTGCAGATGCAGCCAACAAAGCTCTTGTTCTAGAGCTCGCAAGGCAAATCGCTTCAGTGGGAGGTGATCCGAATGACGCTGCATTATCAGCAACATTCGCACCAGGAAAGGTAATGAATAGAATAACCAAATTTAAATAAATCACTGACAATAGATTAGCTTGGGGACCCAACTGCCAAAGGAAATTCTTGTGATGACACAGATGATCCAAAGGGATGTATCTTCACAAAGAACTTAATTCAAGTCGAGGCAACACCTGATGAGATTAAAGCCGCAGTCAATTCTGGGGGCCAATCAAGCAGCTCAAGCAGTTCCACAGCTTCTAGTGTGTCCTCCAATAACTCAAAAAGCAATAAAAAAGCCGTTCAAAAGCGCAACCAAGTTGCCAGTAAGTATTGAGAAACTCTTAATAAAACAATATTAATCATTTTTAAGACAGTCCATTTGACCGTGTGAAAGCAGCCCACAGAACAAATGAATTTCCCGAAATAATTCCTCGTGATGGTCAGTATCTCGACAGAAACGAATTCGGAGCATTAGCTGACATTTGAGCAAGTTGACCGACCTGATTTCGACTTTGACAACGACAAGGTCAAGCGAGGTAAGCTCAACGATCCACTACAGCTAGATACAAATTCTCATGCAAGATTTAGATGATGACGACAATAACAACGGCCGTGGTCGCAACCGTGGCAATCGTGGCAATCGTGGAAACCGTAACAATGACAATGATGACAAGCGCAAGCGGGACGGTTAGTATCTCGACAGAAACGAATTTGGAGCATTAGCTGACATTTGAGCAAGTTGACCGACCTGATTTCGACTTTGACAACGACAAGGTCAAGCGAGGTAAGCTCAACGATCCACTACAGCTAGATACAAATTCTCATGCAAGATTTAGATGATGACGACAATAGCAACGGCCGCGGTCGCAACCGTGGCAATCGTGGCAATCGTGGAAACCGTAACAATGACAATGATGACAAGCGCAAGCGTGATGGTTAGTATCTCGACAGAAACGAATTTGGAGCATTAGCTGACATTTCAGCAAGTTGACCGACCTGATGTCGACTTTGACAACGACAAGGTCAAGCGAGGTAAGCTCAACGATCCACTACAGCTAGATACAAATTCTCATGCAAGATTTAGATGATGACGACAATAACAACGGCCGTGGTCGCAACCGTGGCAATCGTGGCAATCGTGGAAACCGTAACAATGACAATGATGACAAGCGCAAGCGGGACATTGAAACACTTGATAAGCGTAGTGTCATAAGTAGTATTAAAATCTCTGAGAAGAAGAATAACGCTGCTGCAAGTCGAAACAAGGGTGCCAAGAACCAGGCGGCTAAGCAAAAACGTTCGATTGTCAAGCGAGATAGTGATACTAGTAGTAAGTTAGTCTTTCAATTATAAAAATTCAGTTAACATGAAGTAGAAAATGTACAAACTTTCACAGGATCTAAGGGAGGCCCCCCACCTGAAGTAATTGAAACACCTGGATCTACTCGTCCATATACGGTGAAAGGAGATACATTTGTTGGTAAAAAAGTTGCCCTTCAGCGATCTTGTGATATACAACACAATGCTTGTGCAAATGCTGCAAATTCAGGTGCAGGAGGATCAATGGCTGAATGTGAATCTCAACAGAAGCAATGTATTGAAGCAGCAACTGCTAATACCAAACGTTCTGTTGAAAAACGATCGATCTTCTCATTTCTTAAAAAACGAGCTGTTGATTTAGGCTCTTGCTCCAACCCAACTGTTGAGTTCAAAGTTGGGTTCGATGGTCGAACAGAAGCATCATTCAAGGCTGTAAATCAGAATGACTTTAATCATGGGTCAACACAAAAACTCAAGATAACATCCGAATTTATCTGTCAACGACTTGAATCTTCCTGCAAAGCTCCTAAGCAAACAGTAGATATTTGCAAATCGGCTTCTCAAAAAGCTTGTAAGTCTTTACCCTACTTCCTAACATGAAATTATATCAAGTTAGAAAAAAGACTAATAGAAAATTAGCATCCTTGGATGGACAATCAGCTGCAGATGCTTTCAACAATGCATTTTCCTAGACATTATACTCCAGTCAAAGACTTTGGCCGATGCGAAAACCTGAGGATTAATGAAGGATACTTAAGTGAACAATGTAAAGGCTGGCCTCCTATTTTGAAAGATTTTGTATTTAAAAAAAATGCGATTGAATGTTTAAATAAAATGTTTGATCAAATGTAAGATTAAGAGTCACTGAAGTGTATTGTTTGTTGAAGACAAGCAGGATTTTGACTTAATAGCTGTAGAGGGTATTTATTGTGGATGCAGGAGACTAGATCTCTTTGTACTAGGATCTCTAATTTTGGGTGAACTAAACTGTTGTTTTACATCTCATATTGCTAGTAGTATTGTTATTTATATTGTTTAAAAAAGATGATAGAATTAGAGAATAAAATTCTAATCCCTACACAAACCCTGACCTCTTTCATATCTAAAGAGAAATGACATTAGTCGAGGTACTACGAGTCCAATCAACTATCTGCCGACCACTTTCGCTTAATTCTGTATCTAAACTAATTTGTAATTAATTATCCAACTAATGGAAGTCTACTTAAATGGTAAATATAATTTAATAGGTGTTAGTTTATAGCCCGCTATAATTCAAGCTTGATGACCTGACCTACATATAATGAATCCTCAAGTTTGAAGCGTACTTCCTACACTTTTGCATTTAATATTCACATCGACAACATTATGGAGCCACCACGCCATAAGTAGCAGAAAAAATTAATTCCATAAGCCCTCCTCTTACTCACAACGGCCCTGCATTGCCCATTGTCCCCGACCCTTTTCAATTCCCAATTGAACATGGAGACAGCCCCCCGTCAACTCAATGTCGTAAACCCAGGTTTCTTTATCTGCACGACCCAGGCCTACTGATCGACTCCCATTATTCTACAAAGACCAAAGTTTGTCAACAGGACGAATTCAATAAACCATTCTTTCCAGAAAAGAATCAGCTGATGAATGAAACTTTGAAGCTAATATGCCATTTGGATATATCGCAAATATTTTAGACTAAAGATGTACTCCTAACCCTTATATGCTATTCCAAGTAAGCCGTACCATAAAGCAACTCCGCGATGAGCTAGTAGAGGTAGCATCAAAACGCATCAAAACATACATCCGGAACATTCTAGCGAAAATTCTGGTTAGGTAGAGCACATCTGTAAATTCACCTACAAATGACACAATTCACAGTGTGAGATTTTAAAAAGTTATGCAAATGCTATTGAGAGCAGAAATCCTATTACTAAGAGCAAAATTCATAATTCCATATGCCACTATTTGTTAAAAGATCTTGCAGACGACAGACTCTTCTACTTAGAAAAGAAGAGAAATTACGAGCGAGATCAAGCAAGAGCATTTCATATTATCAGTATATCATTGTGTGAAGATGATAAGGCAACAAGAGGGCAATATGAAAACGATGTTAGAGGATTTTGGAGATCTCTAAAGGAAAAGTACCAGAGAACAAGTCAATCTACTGCATCGCAGTATATGACCGAAATACAGAATTTTGTTTGTTGTGAAGAAAAGGGCGTTTTTGCTGCCTGGACTTTGTTGAGAGAATACAGACGCAAAGCAATATCAGCTAATTCTCAGTTGAAATTGGCTTACCCAGATACGGCACTATTTCATATCTTTTGCAAGTCACTCCCAAATACTTACAAGCCATTAACACGCGCGTTTATAGCACAACCTAGTCTGTCAGTGGAAGAAAAGGTTGACATGCTGACTGAGCACGAGATGGAAATGCGCCATGAGGAGAAGACGGATGACAGAGCCTATGCTGCTAAGTCTAAAGTAAAGATATCTAAGCGGCTTCATCAAAATATTGATTCAGACGCCGAATCTGAGAGCCAGATGAAATGTTACTTGTGTAAGGAAAGTCATCCTTTTCGATCATGTAAACACGTGAAACTTACCTGCAAACTTCTAAGACGTCATCTTCGAGAAAAGAAAAAACAACTTCAGCCTGACAAGAAACCAATATCATTTGCTCGTGGTAGTAAAACTAAGAAAAGCCACGGATATAAGGCTGTTAGCTCTTCATATAAAGCATACTCAGAGAATTCAGATACCTCAGATACAGAAAGTGATGAGGTTGAGGTTTGCCACCTATCACAAGTTGATAAAAGTAAGATTGCTCCTTCCTGGCCAGCCGACACAGGTGCTTCCTCCCACATGTCTGACAAAATCTCTCTATTTAGACACATGATTCCCATCAAGCGTCGAAATATACAAGTCGGAGGGGGGGTTTTGTACTCCGATTATAAAGGAATTGTTGATTTAATATGTAAATATGGGTCTCTAATGACACTTGAAAATGATCTCTTTGTACCAAATTTAGGTACAAATTTACTTTCTGCTAGACGATTGTGTGATATGGGTCTCGTTGGCTGTTTTGATTCAAATAAAATGTATTTCAAGTATAATGAAAAAATTGTCATAAAGGCAAAAATGATTAACGGCCTCTATATCGTGAAACATGTCTCAAAAGAATTAAGAGAAAATGCTTTCCCAAGTGTTGATCACGATATGAATAGCCCTCTTGAACGAGAAGATACTATGCACGGCTTGCTAACATCTAACAATGATATCAATTCATCTAGTCATTTTCCTACAGTCCTCAATAATTCTGACACAGATCGTTATTTGCTTTTTCACAGGCGTTTCGCCCATTTAGAGCCAAAGAAATTAAGCAAGCTTCATACTATGACAACTCTTGAGAAACCCATCAAAGTTCCCAAAGAACTGGAAATATGTGAGGTATGCGCAATCAGCAAGATGAAAAATAGCATCTCAAAAGTACTTGCAGACCATATGGCTTCAAAACTTGCCCTTGTACAA